>JAXDDX010000287.1:307500-324398 GCA_034670405.1 Hoplostethus atlanticus | reverse complement strand
TCTGCCCTCAGCTCGTTGTTTTTACTCAGTTTTGTCCTGAGGAAATTTACCATCTTTAAATGTGTGTGTTTCCAGGCTGTCATACTGTCTGGTCTCAGAGGAAGGCTGTGCTTCTCTGGCCTCAGTTCTCAGCTCCGAGTCCTCCAGTCTGAGAGACCTGGACCTGAGTAACAACGACCTGCAGGATTCAGGAGTGAAGCTGCTCTCTGCTGGATTGAGGAGTCCACACTGTAGACTGGAGACTCTCAGGTTAGATCACTTGGCCTTCATGGAGGCTGACCTTTTGGGTTTGTAGTCTTGTGGCATTGTAATGTCTGATCTGTAAAATGAGACTAGTATTAAACTAATGTCATTATAAATTATATAAATTTTTACAGAATGTAATAGAATGTAGTATTAGTTTGGGGGCTAGTGGCACATTTTACAAAACTGCTTCACACAGCAACTCAGACCCTCAGTTCTTCTAAGTTCATGACCCCATACTCTACTTTATAAAGCCTTTAACTAATATATAATGACGCCTCAACAGCTGCTACTTCCATGTAGATACAAGAATCATCTTTGTCATGATGAAATCACCTGACACAGTAAAAGTCACATGTTTTGACCAGTTCTCTCTTATCACTTTCTCCATCACAGATTCAGGGACATGAATTACTCTTCCTAAATCAGTGATCACATGATTCATCTTGTATATGGCTGTCTAGATACAAGGGGTGGCTCAAGTTACCCATGGGTCAACTTACCCTGTCCTCCCCTATTTGTTTAATTCTGCTATAATGATGGGCAGGGAGGTAAGAGGGACCATCCTGTAACCAGAACATCACATGATCTCTTCACCACTCATTCTTCTTCAGACTGAGTGTCTGTCAGCTTTCAGAGAGAAGCTGTGAAGCTCTGGCCTCAGTTCTCAGCTCCAAGTCCTCCAGTCTGAGAGACCTGGACCTGAGTACCAACGACCTGCAGGATTCAGGAGTGAAGCTGCTCTCTGCTGGACTGAGGAGTCCAGACTGTAGACTGGAGACTCTCAGGTTTGTGTTCCTCAACCTGGTTCCTCAACTCAACACATGACCATTTACAGTTTTTTACGATTGCTTTGACTCATTCTGCACAACAGAATTTCAATGTACAAAACTCAAAATGCAAAGTGCCAAACTGACTTTCAAAATTCATCCTCTAAGACACTATATCCTATGCTGACATACAAAGTGCCACCTCTAAATCATATCTCCATCCTCAGAGTACAGCCACCTAACATTACAACAATGTTCAAATGCTTATTACTACAAACACAGATCACTAAATCAGTTCATCAGGTGTTTGTAGTCATGTCTCATCACTTCCAGCAACCTTGCCCGGGTGAGTAGCATTGCAACACAATTGATAATCTCTTCACCAAAACATAAAAGGCTGCTTAGAAACCTGAATGGCAGTTTCTGACAACATGGAGCCGATGAGGTTGGCAATGAAGGACGGGGTCGTCGACGGGGTCGCAGTCATGGCCAAGCAGTCAGAAGGCATGCAGTTGTGTTCAATGAAATTAGAGCCACTGTGATCGACCATGTTGTAAACAGAGGTCTAAGAAGAATATTTTACCAATGCTGCCTTGTGAATGAAGATATCAGATGAGACGTACATGAAATTCTGTGGCCAAATGCAGCACAGAGGCAAAATGCTGCTGAAGCACTGAAATGCATCTGTTTTGTTTTTTTACTGTAAAGTTACTGTAACTGTTGTTTTTGTTTTTACTGTTGTTTTAGTTTTTACTGTAAAATACAGTTGAGTTTACTGCATTACTGTATGATTTCTTTCATATACAGTAATCTACTGTAATCTAATATTTTGTTTGTCTTCCATAAAAACACAAGCTATATATATATATATATACTGCAGTCTATCACAGGGATGCTTGCTGTACTTCATTTGAAGTACTTATGAGTAAATGACCCTTGCATTGTCTTTATTGATGACAATTATTTAGTGTTTGACAACATTATTTGATAATGGCTATTGTATTTGAAAATGCACCAATAATTAAACTTCAATGATGAACATATCCAATGTTCTGGTGCTATGATACATTTTTGCATATAATATTCTCTCATTTGACACTGGTATTTATATTTTGCATGCTATATTAGATTTTGAACCCAAAATGAGCAGTATAGCATTCTGTGTTAAAAGTTTTGCACATTGAAACTCTGTTGTGCAAAATGAGTCAAAGCAATCGTAAAAAACTGTAAATCCTGCTGTACATGCATGTTACCATCAGTCAGTAGATTCCTAACCTGTGGAGGATTTTCAGACCAGTTGTTATACCAACATTTACCACTACTTTCTAACCAGTGAATTACTCTCCATGAGGATATTTCATTATTTCCTCTCCTTGCTGGCTCTGTTATAAAGACCTAAAATATCAGAAAGGACTTCTAAGATTCTGCAGCAAATCCATCAGATGACTTCAAAACTGGACCAAATGAAAACACTCAACAGATCTTACTGTTGGTGTTTGAGACAGTCAAAGTTTTGTTCCACTTGAAGGAATTTTCACCAATCATTTCAGAGCAGTGTGTGTGTGTGTGTGTGTGTGTGTGTGTTTGTGTGTGTGTTTCTCCAGGCTGTCAGGCTGTCTGGTCACAAATAGAAGCTGTGAAGCTCTGGCCTCAGTTCTCAGCTCCAAGTCCTCCAGTCTGAGAGACCTGGACCTGAGTAACAACGACCTGCAGGATTCAGGAGTGAAGCTGCTCTCTGCTGGACTGCGGGAGTCCACACTGTAGACTGGACACTCTCAGGTTAGTGTTCCTCAAAATGGTTCCTCAACTCAACACATGACCAGTTAAATCCTGCTGTACATGCATGTTACCATCAGTCAGTAGATTCCTAACCTGTGGAGGATTTTCAGACCAGTTGTTATACCAACATTTACCACTACTTTCTAACCAGTGAATTACTCTCCATGAGGATATTTCATTATTTCCTCTCCTTGCTGGGTCTGTTATAAAGACCTAAAATATCAGAAAGGACTTCTAAGATTCTGCAGCAAATCCATCAGATAACTTCAAAACTGGACCAAATGAAAACACTCAACAGATCTCACTGTTGGTGTTTGAGACAGTCAAAGTTTTTGTTCCACTTGAAGGAATTTTCACCAATCATTTGAGAGCAGTGTGTGTGTGTGTGTGTGTGTGTGTGTGTGTGTTTCCAGGCTGTCATACTGTCTGGTCTCAGAGGAAGGCTGTGCTTCTCTGGCCTCAGTTCTCAGCTCCAAGTCCTCCAGTCTGAGAGACCTGGACCTGAGTACCAACGACCTGCAGGATTCAGGAGTGAAGCTGCTCTCTGCTGGACTGGGGAGTCCAGACTGTAGACTGGAGACTCTCAGGTTAGATCACTTGGCCTTCATGGAGGCTCACCTTTTGGGTTTGTAGTCTTGTGGCATTGTAATGTATGATCTGTAAAATGAGACTAGTATTAAACTAAAGTCATTATAAATTAAATACATTTTTACAGAATGTAAATGTAGTATTAGTTTGGGGGCTAGTGGCACATTTTACAAAACTGCTTCACACAGCAACTCAGACCCTCAGTTCTTCTAAGTTCATGACCCCATACTCTACTTTATAAAGCCTTTAACTAATATATAATGACGCCTCAACAGCTGCTACTTCCATGTAGATACAAGAATCATCTTTGTCATGATGAAATCACCTGACACAGTAAAGGTCACATGTTTTGACCAGTTCTCTCTTACCACTTTCTCCATCACATCACAGATTCAGGGACATGAATTACTCTTCCTAAATCAGTGATCACATGATTCATCTTGTGTATGGCTGTCTAGATACAAGGGGTGGCTCAACTTACCCATGGGTCAACTTACCCTGTCCTCCCCTATTTGTTTAATTCTATTATAATGATGGGCAGGGAGGTAAGAGGGACCATCCTGTAACCAGAACATCACATGACCTCTTCATCACTCATTCTTCTTCAGGCTGAGAGTCTGCCGGCTGTCAGAGAGAAGCTGTGAAGCTCTGGCCTCAGTTCTCAGCTCCAAGTCCTCCAGGCTGAGAGCACTGGACCTGAGTAACAACAACCTGCAGGATTCAGGAGTGAAGCTGCTCTCTGCTGGACTGGGGAGTCCACACTGTAGACTGGACTCTCCCAGGTTAGTGTTCCTCAACCTGGTCAACACATGACCAGTTAAATCTTGCTGTACATGCATGTTACCATCAGTCAGTAGATTCCTAACCTGTGGAGGATTTTCAGACCAGTTGTTATACCAACATTTACCACTACTTTCTAACCAGTGAATTACTCTACATGAGGATATTTCATTATTTCCTCTCCTTGCTGGCTCTGTTATAAAGACCTAAAATATCATAAAGGACTTCTAAGATTCTGCAGCAAATCCATCAGATAACTTCAAAACTGGACCAAATGAAAACACTCAACAGATCTTACTGTTGGTGTTTGAGACAGTCAAAGTTTTTGTTCCACTTGAAGGAATTTTCACCAATCATTTCAGAGCTGTGTGTGTGTGTGTGTGTGTGTGTGTGTGTGTTTGTGTGTGTGTGTTTCCAGGCTGTCATACAGTCTGGTCTCAGAGGAAGGCTGTGCTTCTCTGGCCTCAGTTCTCAGCTCCGAGTCCTCCAGTCTGAGAGCCCTGGACCTGAGTAACAACGACCTGCAGGATTCAGGAGTGAAGCTGCTCTCTGCTGGACTGGGGAGTCCACACTGTAGACTGGAGACTCTCAGGTGAGATCACTTGGCCTTCATGGAGGCTGACCTTTTGGGTTTGTAGTCTTGTGGCATTGTAATGTCTGATCTGTAAAATGAGACTAGTATTAAACTAATGTCATTATAAATTAAATACATTTTTACAGAATGTAAATGTAGTATTAGTTTGGGGGCTAGTGGCACATTTTACAAAACTGCTTCACACAGCAACTCAGACCCTCAGTTCTTCTAAGTTCATGACCCCATACTCTACTTTATAAAGCCTTTAACTAATATATAATGACGCCTCAACAGCTGCTACTTCCATGTAGATACAAGAATCATCTTTGTCATGATGAAATCACCTGACACAGTAAAAGTCACATGTTTTGACCAGTTCTCTCTTACCACTTTCTCCATCACAGATTCAGGGACATGAATTACTCTTCCTAAATCAGTGATCACATGATTCATCTTGTGTATGGCTGTCTAGTTACAAGGGGTGGCTCAACCTACCCATGGGTCAACTTACCCTGCCCTGCCCCTATTTGTTTAATTCTAATATAATGATGGGCAGGGAGGTAAGAGGGACCATCCTGTAACCAGAACATCACATGATCTCTTCACCACTCATTCTTCTTCAGGCTGAGTGTCTGTCAGCTGTCAGAGAGAAGCTGTGCTTCTCTGGCCTCAGTTCTCAGCTCCAAGTCCTCCAGTCTGAGAGAACTGGACCTGAGTAACAACAACCTGCAGGATTCAGGAGTGAAGCTGCTCTCTGCTGGACTGGGGAGTCCACACTGTAGGCTGGACTCTCTCAGGTTAGTGTTCCTCAACCTGGTCAACACATGACCAGTTAAATCTTGCTGCACATGCATGGTACCATCAGTCAGTAGATTCCTAACCTGTGGAGGATTTTCAGACCAGTTGTTATACCAACATTTACCACTACTTTCTAACCAGTGAGTTACTCTCCATGAGGATATTTCATTATTTCCTCTCCTTGCTGGCTCTGTTATAAAGACCTAAAATATCAGAAAGGACTTCTAAGATTCTGCAGCAAATCCATCAGATAACTTCAAAACTGGACCAAATGAAAACACTCAACAGATCTCACTGTTGGTGTTTGAGACAGTCAAAGTTTTTGTTCCACTTGAAGGAAGTTTCACCAATCATTTCAGAGCTGTGTGTGTGTGTGTGTGTGTGTGTGTGTGTGTGTGTGTGTGTGTGTGTGTGTGTGTTTCCAGGCTGTCAGGCTGTCTGGTCTCAGAGGAAGGCTGTGCTTCTCTGGCCTCAGCTCTGAGCTCCAACCCCTCCCATCTGAGAGAGCTGGACCTGAGCTACAATCACCCAGGAGGCTCAGGAGTGAAGCTGCTCTCTGCTGGACTGGAGGATCCAGACTGGAGACTGGAGACTCTCAGGTATGGAGAGGCTTGCTGCCAGGCAGAGGGCAATGTCTTCTAGAGGGCTTAGAGCTGGAGATCAGACTGTCCAGCTGTTCAACAGGAGTTATGACTGATGTTGTATGGAAAGACATTCATAGGGAAAGTTATTAAATGTCCATGTTTCATGATCAAAGAGAATGTTCTGGTCTGACTGTCTTTACCCCCCCAGGTTGGACCATGGTGGAGAGTGGAGGTTGAGACCAGGTCTGAGGAAGTGTAAGTGTGGATTAAGTTTAATTTATGAGAACAAAGAAACACATATTCAACTATTTAGATGGAAAGCTCATTTACACAGCAGGATGTGACATCTATTCATTCAAATCCTACTGAGGATGAAGATGACAGCTGATATAATGTGTCATCATGAAACTTTTGAATCAATAATAGACTGTTAATAAACCAGCTAATAATCAGAACAGGTCTCAGATCAGAAACCGATGCTGTATTGTGTCTTGTTCTCCCATCAGATGTCTGTGAACTCACACTGGACCCAAACACAGCACACAGAGACCTCTCTCTGTCTGAGGACAACAGGAAGGTGACATGGGTGAAAGAGAAGCAGCGATATCCTGATCACCCAGAGAGATTTGATGGCTGTAGCCAGGTGTTGTGTAGAGAAGGTCTGACTGGGAGATGTTACTGGGAGGTGGAGTGGGAAGGAGTGGTTGTAATAGGAATGACATACAGAGGAATCAGAAGGAGAGGAAGAGGTGAATCCTGCAGGCTTGGATGGAATGACAAATCCTGGAGTCTGCTCTGCTATGGTGATTTTAGTTACTCTGCCTCTCACAATAACAGAGAAACAGACATATCTATCTCCCCATCCTCCTCTGACAGAGTAGGAGTGTATCTGGACTGGCCTGCTGGCACTCTGTCCTTCTACAGCGTCTCCTCTGACTCACTGATCCACCTCCACACCTTCACCTCCACCTTCACTGAACCCCTCTACCCTGGGTTTGGGGTTTGGTTTCGTTCTGCTTCCTCAGTGTCTCTTGTCAGATAGAGGAGGAGAGTCGCTTCCCGCCTCCTGTGTAGAGAAACACTCACACTGCTGACCAAAGACACACACACACACACACACACACACACACACACACACACACACACACACTCACACACACACACTCACAGACACTCTCACACACACACACTCACACACACTCACTCACTCACACACACTCACACTCACTCACACACACACACTCACACACACTCACACACACTCACACACACACACACTCACTCACTCACTCACTCACTCACACACACACTCACACACACACACACACCCCTTAACGCCACCATATTAACGTTTGTATTTCCATCTAGATTTGTGAGTCATTCTCCTGTAAACCAACAGGATTCATCAATCAGTGTGATCAGCATGTATTCTATGTGCAGGGTAACTGAACAGGGTTGAACAGGACTCATGTACCACAATGTGGACCTTTGATCTGGAACATGAAGAAATGATATTTAACAGACAGAATAAAGTTATTGTTCATCTGAGAGTCTGATGTTGATTTATTTTATTTCTCATTGTATTGATCTCACCACTCCAAGCTGAACATTTCTTGGTTCCTGTCATTGTTTCCCAGAATTCAAGGTGAAATGAGTCTTGTCTCATGGTCTGTGGTGACTTGGACCTATCAGTCATGACTTGGGTGTTGATGGAGTGTTCTTGATGTGTACTGGTCTCTGACCTGATGATTTGAAGTTATTGACACTGTTTGGATTATGTTTACCTTTATATGAGCGTAAGAACCGTGTGATCCGTCACCAAAGTGAATCTGTTTCCTGTTTCCTGTTCACCTTATAACACCTGACATGCATCGTTTTAAAGATATTTTTACTTTAATATGTAGTTATTATTGTCCCGAATTAAACCAATATATTGATCTGTTGTGTTTCATGACTTCTCATAATGGAGGAAAATAGAATCTGTCATTGATTCACATTCCCAAATGGGTTGACTCAAGATGTCAGAGAGACTCAGATTCACACATTTATGTCAAGTATCTAGAAATATGAGGGAAATAAAACACCAACTATAAACCATAGAGGGTCATGATTGTTTATTCTCAACCACATCAGGTAATGGGTTTGGATATTTTTATTTCACCTTTATTTAACCAGGTTATTCCCAAGGAGATTAAGGATCTCTTTTTGTCAAGGGAGATCTGGTCAAGGAAGCAGCAGCATGACAGCATGACAAACACAAACAACAGAAACAACATGAAACAATGTCAGACAGCAAAATCCATTCAGAGTCACATGAAAGAAAGAGAACAGCCACATGTTCTGTAAAGGTTCCCCAACAGGCAGTAGACCAGGTCAATCATTTCAGATGAAGCCCCTTTTAAACCCTATTTTACCCTTTCTGAAACTTTCTGAACCTATCCTAACGCAAAGTACAGCTCAGTTTTACTGCAGGTTTCACAAATGTCTCATCATTGTCATTTCACAGTGAACCATTTTCAGACCCTATTCTACCCAATGTTACCCCATTTTGGACTTTTCTTCACATATCCTCAATCAAAAGGTCAATTGTACTCCAGAAAACCTTTCAATCAATTTCAGCCTGATAAAAACTCAGTTGAAAGGTGACGGTGAGTGTGTTGACATGCAGAGGTTTCTGGGTAGCAGCTTATTTCTGTGTTCAGGTAAAACTGCGTTGAGGTAATGGGATCTGGTTAGGGACTGAGGACGCCCTCTTCTGGTTGTACTGGTTACAGCATGATGCAGGTCGGCTGAATAGTTTTATATTGTTAAATTGTTTTTCTAATGTGAAAGTAAAGAAAATGTGTTTTTCTTTCTATCCATGAGTAGTATGGTAGATATATGTGGTAGGTAGTATGTAGTCGATACTATAGTACTAGTATGGTAGATATATGTGGTAGGTAGTATGTAGTTGATACTATTGTACTAGTATGGTAGATATATGTGGTAGGTAGTATGTAGTACTACTATAGACTCAGGAAAGGGAAGTTTCAGGAAACATTGGTTGCCAAATATCAGTGGCTCCCCCTTCTGGACTGACCAGGAAATGACTGGTATGAAAAATGTGTGTTTACATGCAGAGTGTGTTGATGCTAGCTTGTATCCCTGTTGGAGTCAGAATGAGGATGATCTGTTCATATGAAGGTTCAGAGGACAGGTGAGGTTGATATAGGAGTGATATACAGAGGAGAGGAGAGGCTGCTGACTGCAGGCTTGGGGGCAATGACAAGTCCTGGAGTTTACTGGTGATAGTTACTCCATAGAACAACAGTCATACGTATCTCCTCCTCCTCCCTCCCCCCCTCCTCCTCCTCCTCCTCCTCCTCTAACAGAGTAGGAGTGTATCTGGACTGGCCTGCTGGCACTCTGTCCTTCTACAGAGTCTCCTCTGACTCTCTGATCCACCTCCACACCTTCACCTCCACATTCACTGAACCCCTCTACCCTGGGTTTGGGTTCTGGTCTGGTTCTGGTTCCTCAGCGTCTCTTGTCAGATAGAGGAGGGAGAGTCTCCTCCTGTGTAGAGAAACACTCACACTGCTGAACAAAGACACACACACACACACACACACGCACACACACACGCACACACACACACACACACACACACTCATAGGGACACATATACCGGTTTTCGTAGTGTAGTGGTTATCAAGTTCGCCTAATACGCGAGAGGTCCTCGGTTCGAAACCGGGCGAAACCAAACTCTTTGGGGCGGCTGTGGCTCAGGAGGTAGAGCGGGTCGGCCTCCAATCAGAAGATCAGAGGTTCGATCCCCGGCTCCTCCAGTCTGCATGTCGAAGTGTCCTTGAGCAAGACACTGAACCTCAAATTGCTCCCGATGGTCAGGAAGCACCTTGCATGGTAGCTCACTGCCATCGGTGTGTGTGTGTGTGAATGAGAGCCATATACTGTAAAGCGCTTTGGATAAAAGCGCTATATAAATGCAGTACATTTACATATACATGCACATGCAACTGTACATAAGCCCGCACACACACAGACATGGATTCACATATACACAACCGTGGGCACGCACACACACACACACAAATGCTGACTTAACACAAATGTGTGTGTGTGTAAAGCTTCTCTTCCCAGAGATCACCTGTCAATCAAACAGTGTGTCCAGTACTGTGACGTCTTTCTCCTTGGATTTCCTGTTGATGGAGTTTGAGTTCCTGTAGGTGGCGCTCTTTTCTGTGTCTGTTCAGCCACGGTGGCTATCGCTGCTCAGGTATATGTCACTTCCTGTCAGCCATTTTTGTTGAAAGATGTTGGGATGCAGTGAGATAGGAGGAGTGTGTTGCAGCATCTCCACGGCGACAGATTGTTGGTTTCGTTTCCATCACCGGGAGGAAGACGGCCTCGCTCTCATGTTGGCGTGACGAGTAGATGAATGTCCTCAAATAAAAAGTTATTTCACAGCTGAATACACAGATCTAGCAGGAGGAGTGTGTGTGTGTGTGTGTGTGTGTGTGTGTGTGTGTGTGTGCTGACTGGAGACACATTTGTGAATTTGTGTGTTTCAAGTCATCTTACAACCTCACACATCTCTTACATTACAAGAACAACAGCTTGTGGTGTTTCTGTGGGGGGAGGGGGGGGGGGGGGGGCTGCCAATGTTTCTATTGATTCAAAAAAGCAAATATTGATTATAGCTGATAATGTCACATAGCAGCTACAAAGTACATCACATGTTGCTTGTTAGTTTCCAGACTGGAGGACACGTCTGCAGTTCTGTTACAACATCATGCTTCTTGCAGTTATCTGATGTGTTGAGGTGTTGAGGCGTTGAGGCGTTGAGGTGTTGGTGAATGAAGAAACATCAAGAGGAGATTATCTGTTTGAAACTCGTAGGATCCATCAACTAACCTGTTCTACCAAGTATGGAGAAGAGAGTTGAGGTGTTCACTCATTCAACTCAACATGTATTTCCTTTGCAGAGACTTTGACATATTTCAGGGTTTAGTGAATTGAAGTATCTGACAGAGACTTGAACAAAACCAGTTCAGGTTCATTGCCGACTATAATGAATTATTTAGTATTTATCAGAAACTGTGATGCAGTTTGAGTTTTCCATTCCTGTGATAATACTGAATATCACAGAAATACTTCAGAGCTCATCATGTTTTATTTTGTGAACAGAAACATCATCAGGATTAATACAATAAACCTGCAGCTCAACAATAACACCACTGGGATCTGCTTCCAAACAGTGAGGGAAAAGAGAAGAGAGAAATGAAAAACAGAAAGGCAGGGAAGGACAGAGGGAGAGAGAGAGAGAGAGAGAGAGAGAGAGAGACAGAAGGGGAAAGAAAGAAAGAAAGAAAGAAGAACAGAGGAAACAGAAGAGAGACAGAACGAGTAGGAAGCTGATATAATTTCCCTGTCAGAATTCATTAGGGCTAATGGGTGACACACACACACACACACAGACACACACACACACACAGACACACACACACACACACACACAGAGACACACACGCACACACACACAAACACACACACACCACTCTGTGGTTTTAATTTCAGAATCTCATTTCAGATCTGATTAATTACTCTCTCACGCTTGACGAAGAAAATCACCACCAAAACCAAAAGGATTAACACACACTGGGAAGGGTGTGTGTGTGTGTGTGTGTGTGTGTGTGTGTGTGTGAAAAGAAAAAAAGATTAAAAAAGAGAAGAGGAGAGGAGAGAAAGACCGAAAGAGAGAAAAAAGATAAAGAATGGAAACATGAAAAAAAGAGATGGAGAGAAAAGGAGATAGACAGAGAGAGAGAGAGACAGAGAGAGAGAGAGAGAGAGAGAGACAGAGAGAGACAGAGAGAGAGAGGGAGAGAGACAGAGAGAAAGAGAGAGAGAGAGAGAGAGAGAGGGGAAGAATAGAAGACAGACATTACAGTATGAATTTAGCAGTATTTTCTCTCTCCGTCGATCTTTAACAGAATCAGTTTTCTCTTCCAGACGTCAACAGCTTCTGAACACCAGAACCAGAACAGCAGACGGTGCATGTTCATCCTGGTGCGTCTTCATCCTGGTGCATGTTCATCCTGGTGCGTCTTCATCCTGGTGCATGTTCATCCTGGTCCATGTTCATCCTGGTGCAGGTTCACTGGTGCAGGTTCACTGGTGCGTATTCATCCTGGTGCATGTTCATCCTGGTCCATGTTCATCCTGGTGCAGGTTCATCCTGGTGCATGTTCACTGAACTTGGTATGGACACGAGCAACGAAACATAAACACAGGAAGTAAACTGAAATAGTGACATGCAACATGTCTGTTAGTTTGTGAGTATAAATGATTTGGGTATAATATGTTCTCTCTCTCTCTCTGTCTCTCTCTCTCCCCCTCTCTCTCTCTCTCTCTCCCCCACAGTCCCTTTCTCCATATGAACCTCTGTGTGTCCAGGCCTGCAGCCTCCAGACAGAATCTGTCAATCCATCAATCAATCATGGTTTTAGCCCAGTGGCATTTTGGTTGACATTAGACCTCCATGAAACATGATGTGTTTAATCCAGTTCACTGCAGTTCAGTGTGGGGAGAGAAAACATGAGCGCCCCCTGCTGCTGGTGTTCAGTCCTGAGACAACCCCCACGGATCTTTCCATTGACTAATATGCAATAATTATAACTATAAATGTTGGGATGAGAAAAGCTTTAAATTCAGCTAAATGAGTAAAATGACTGACTAGTTGTTGTAATGTTGCTGATGAGATTAAACAGGAAATTAGGTCATAAGTAAATATATTCAGCAGGAAGTTCAAAAATAAAATAAACTTGTACTGAAATGTCCTCACGACTGGTTGTAATGTGATTCTCCTGTTCAGTGTCAAGCAAGACTAAAATGGAAATAAAGATGCTTTTCCATGTTTGTACACGATAAACCCTGGAGGTGAACCCATCCAGAACCAACACCCTTCGGAATGTACAATGTAAATTAATTGATTAGAGTATTGATTAGGCTCTGCGGCGCTCCCACCACCCACAGCTGTCTGTCTTTTACTGAAAGTGATGAATCATCCATCTGAAACACAAGGACACATACTGCACAATTACACACACACACACACACACACACACACAAACACACACACACACACACACACACACACACACACACACACACACAGTATCACAGTCGTATTTACTTGTACAGGAACTGTGACACCGTATCACTGTTAGCATGTAGCTAGTGGAGGTCTTCTCTGGTGTCCTAACCTGGACAGACAGACAGACAGACAGACAGACAGACAGACAGACAGGTCACCCGTCACCTCCACTGGTTTCAACTGATCCACTTCAACTGAAAGAAGAATCAATCAACCAATCAATAACAAAGAACCCACCGATCTGTAATCAATCAATATTTAATAATAAGTCAAAGAATGAAACACCAATAATGTACCATGAGGAACTAAATGCCCCCCCAACCCCTTACATTGGTACAGTCTCTAGGGGTGAGGGAGAGGGAGAGGGAGACCAGTGGTCCGTGTTCTTCTTTTAGCTGGAAGGAGGCCCTGGATCCCAAAGCTCCAAAAAACACTCCTCTTTTCCTCCATTACCTCCTCCTTTCCTCCACTAACTCCTTCTTTCCTTTACTACCTCCTCCTTTCCTCCACCACCTTCTCTGTTCCTCCACTACCACCTCCTTTCCTCCACCACCTCCTCCTTTCCTCCACTACCTCCTCCTTTCCTCCACTACCTCCTCTTTTCCTCCACTACCACCTCCTTTCCTCCACCACCTCCTCCTTTCCTCCACTACCTCCTCTTTTCCTCCACTACCACCTCCTTTCCTCCACTACCTCCTTCTTTCCTTTACTACCTCCTCCTTTCCCTCCACCACCTTCTCTGTTCCTCCACTACCACCTCCTTTCCTCCACCACCTCCTCCTTTCCTCCACCACCTCCTCTTTTCCTCCACTACCTCCTCTTTTCCTCCACCACCTCCTCCTTTCCTCCACTACCACCTCCTTTCCTTTACTACGTCCTCCTTTCCTCCACCACCTCCTCCTTTCCTCCACCACCTCCTCTGTTCCTCCTCCACCTCCTCCTCCTCCTCCTCTCCCCATAGTAAATGGAGTAGTGAATCAATAACCCCTGCTGACTTCAAGTGGCCATTTAAAGGTTGATCATAAAGAATCCTTCACTAGTCATTGTTTCAGCGTGACCTCTGTTGACCTCCAGGTGAACGACATGTTAATACAGTAAATATAGTAAATATAGTAAATGATGTTTGATTCTCTTTACTGGACCTGCAGCACCACGTTGTTCTGACGCTCCTCCAGTATTAATCTGATATCATATTGAAACTATTTAGTTTCAGAGCCGCAGCGTTGTCTTTGATTTGGTGGTTCGTATTCCAAGCTTGTAATCTCTCATTCTGATTATTGTTCTGTGTTGTTTGAGAAACACAAACACCTCGCCAGTCATTTCTCCTTGTTACTGATATTTTATTTATCTCTCAAACTGAGAGCTAGCATGTTGAACTGCCTGCAGCGCTGCGACGTTGGGTTGGGAACTGTTGATCTGCAGCGGTATCATGACCTGATGCTGTGAACCGACCTGGCAGTGTTTTCTGTCTGCTAGTATCTAGAGTACCAGTACCAGAGTAATGTTCAGTAAGGATCAGACCTGGCAGTGTTTTCTGTCTGCTAGTATCTGGAGTACCAGTACCAGAGTAATGTTCAGTAAGGATCCGACCTGGCAGTGTTTTCTGTCTGCTAGTATCTAGAGTACCAGTACCAGAGTAATGTTCAGTTAGGATCAGACCTGGCAGTGTTTTCTGTCTGCTAGTATCTGGAGTACCAGTACCAGAGTAATGTTCAGTAAGGATCAGACCTGGCAGTGTTTTCTGTCTGCTAGTATCTGGAGTACCTCCAGAGTACTGTTCAGTCAGGACCAGACCGTTACGAGTATGAACGGATCCGATGGGTGAACCGACCTGGCAGTGTTTCCTCTCTGCGTCTGGATGCTAAAGTGTGGATGCAGATATTTTGAGGTTCAATAGTGGAAACTGATTTTAACAATGTTTTATTTAGTTAAATCTCCGGTCTGTCTCCTGCTGGTCTCTACGTTACTGTCGTTCTATTAAAGGGTTATAGATGTCTAAATGATGATTGAACTTCCTGTAAATACCAGAAGATACAACATCGTTGTCCGTCGTCTCCTTCCCGTCGTCCTTCCCGTCGTCTCCTTCCCGTCGTCCTTCCCGTCATCCTTCCCGTCGTCTCCTTCCCGTCGTCCTTCCCGTCATCCTTCCCGTCGTCTCCTTCCTGTCGTCTCCTTCCCGTCGTCTCCTTCCCGTCGTCCTTCCCGTCATCCTTCCTGTCGTCTCCTTCCCGTCGTCCTTCCTGTCGTCCTTCCTGTCATTCTTTACTGATGTTTCATTTCATCATCACCTGATCAAACTTTTATTTTTTGATTGTTTGTTTTCTATGACAACATGTCCCTGAGCCACGTTTCTGTTTACAAGATCTAATTGAATCTTCTGTCAGAGGAAATTAATAAAATCCTTAAAGCGTCCCGGTGGAGATCCGTTATGTACTCTCTCCTCCGCCAGCCTGCCGCCTCCATCCAACCCTCTGCTGTCTTTAGTGTCCATCTGGGAGCTGTAACTGTCTGCTAAGACAACATGGCTGAGAAGTTATTACTTCTGCTGTGTTTATTGAAGAGTGTGGTGGGTCGGGAGGACCAGGGGACCCGTCTTCAACACCGCTTAGGTTTTATTAAATCTCTAAGCTACCGTGATGTGTTGTGTGGCCATAGTTAGCAGAAAACACACTCACTAGCTAACAGGTATGAAACACTAGCGCTTCATCGGTGACTGTATGATTGTTGTGTGATTGTATGCGATGACTGTTCCCGCCAGTGTGACTTCAAGCACCTTCGAGGTCTTTGTCGTCTGTCGGATTCCTTGGTGTCGCTCATTGGAGGCCGTTTGATTCCTTCCCTCGTATGTTGGGTTTCTGGGGTGGCGTGGTCTCCTGTGGTTTTGGGGGATTCTCCAGTACTGTGGGGTCCTTCCTGAGTCCTTCACCAGGTGCTAGATCTGCTGGTCTCCGCCCCCACACTAGGACCCCCTGCTGTATTTTGAGGCCCTTTGCGTTCTTGCAGGTCTTAACACGATGGCCTCTTCAGTCCAGGTAGTTTGAATGAGCTTTCTCTGTCTGTGTCCGTCCCATTGGGTCTCTTAGCTCTCTTAGCTCCACCCCCCCTAGGGAGATCCTGGGGTATTGTTCATTTGTTTGCGCCGTATCTTGATTGGTGTCCTCTTGAAAGTGCTGTGTATGAGGAGTGCTGTGTATGAGGAGTGCTGTGTATGAGGTTGCTGCCGTTTCTCAAACTGAAAGCTACCTAGCTAGCTAACCTTCCTCCTCAGGCAGTCGAACAAATGCTTAACGCACAACGTGCTAAACTATCTACTGCCTGAAAGACATCAACCTGCAGACGACGCCTGAAGGCAACAGTGCTACAGTGTGTTACAGCTTGTGCTAGTTACCAGAACAAGCACTTTGGCCATACCAGACAACCCATCCTTTTTATGCTTGCCACTGCAGATTGTATGTCCTTCAATATATTTGATGTGGTTATCATTTTTAATTTGTTGTTTTTGCTTTGGCATTTGGCATTTTTGTATTCCATGTCAAAAAGAGAGAGGAGACAGAAAAATGACAAAGAAATAAATGTAAAAGAAAACGTAGTGGGTCATAGAAAAGAAGAGAAAAGAACAGAGGGAG
>JAXDDX010000287.1:287500-302500 GCA_034670405.1 Hoplostethus atlanticus | reverse complement strand
AGGGCCCTAAGTCAGTTGACGTCAACCAGAACGCCCTCACACATGCACACCTAAAGCTTCTAGACGCTACACTACAGATGCAGAGTCAGCACAAAGATACAGAATTCACACATGATACATAAATTCTTCCACAGAGAGTTTGAGTGAATTTAATTTGTAGATCCATGCACATGGCAGCTGACAAACCTGAAATCTGATGTTTTGTCCCTTCTCCTCCTCGGTTGTTCTGCTGGTTGTTTATCTGCTGACTGAGTTTCTCAAGTTTCCTTCAAACTGCTGTGAAATTTCCAAAACAGGTGAGCACCACTGAGACGGGGAGCATCTCTGAGCGCTCTTCATCCCTGACTCTTTATTTTCAGATACATGTTATAATCACTCTTCCTCCTCAGCCCCTTCAATCACACTGGCAGCCAGCATATGGAGGCTGACATCTCAGTGTGGATGAAGACGACAGGCTGTCAGACGGTTTAGCTAGCAGCCTCCACGCTCCTCCTCCTCCTCCTCCTCCTCCTCAGCTAACAACCTCATCACGCCACAGGCCTCATTCATCCAGGCTTGTCAGGCTGCAGACGGGATGCTGGCAGCAGTTTAGTCTTAATATGGGATATACAGAAGAGAGAGCACAGAACAGAACAGAATAGAAGAGAATAGAATAGAATAGAATAGCAGACAGGACACAGTGGCAGAGGTCTCCATACATTCATATATTTTAGGGCTTGTTAGTCAAAACAGTAACGCAAAGCAATAAATAAGCATTAATGAGTAAATAAGTAATAAAGTAAAAATACTTCATTACTCCCTGGGAGCAGTATTTATCCCTGTTTAAGTATTGTTTGAGTACCTTGGTTTCCAATACGTCACACTACTCATCCTCATCTGTAGCCTGACTGCTAGCTGATCTCTGGTGTGACGCTTCAGGAAGTTGGATGAAGTCTGATGAAGTTTGATGTTGTCTGATGAAGTTTGATGAAGTTTGATGAAGTTTGATGTTGTCTGATGAAGTTTGATGAAGTTTGATGAAGTTTGATGTTGTCTGATGAAGTTTGATGAAGTTTGATGTTGTTCTCAGTGGAAAGATGTTTGTGTTCCCGTCCAGAGTTAAATGGTTTAAACGGGACAGGAAGCACAATTCAGTTAAACTAAAGGAGGAGCTTCAACCAGAGAAAGTCAAATTTCCTCCCAGTTTGCTTTGAAGCTTCATCACTACCTGAGAGAACGATGAGAGATCATCAATATTGAGTGTAAAAAAAGTTTTTTGCTATTTTATTTTTTATCTTATTTTACTGTACAACACCCCCCCCCGCCCCCCACACACACACACTATAATTTCTAATATGTGTTAAATAAAAAACATTCCCGACGTAAACAAAACAAAGCGCTCCATTTTGTATCAAAACTTTATTTATCAAACAAAAAGAATGCACCATTGAAATAACATTTCTATAAAAAAGGACCATGGGACTGTTCTACAGTGCATTACAAAACCAGCAATTGTATACAACATTGTGGATAGAAACAGCCAGATTTTGCTTTACTTCCTCTAAGGTACATCATCATCATCATCATCATCATCATCATCTTCCTCCTTCACTCAAATGAACAAAATGTACACTCTTAAATATTGCAATCACTAAGCTAATTTGGTTATAACAATTCTAAAATTGGACAATTTTAAAGGATGGATTCAAAATATATTGACTGGTTCTTTTGCTCGTCTGCTGGAAATGAAGTAATTGTCTGTGTGAGCGGAGATAAGGTTTTAATTTGGTCCCTTTCACCCCGACGTGATGAGGTCCAAATCACTCCTTACAGTAGTATTTAGTTTTCGGAGCGGTTCTCCTGTCTGCTGCCACTCTGGAAGTCAGAACCTCCTGACCAACTTCACTTCTGTCCCTTTATTGATCCCTGATCGTTCCACTCAGTTCCCTTTGAGTCTGTTCTCACTGGATCAGCTTCAGGTTCACCACAGAACAGTACTAATGCAGGACTGTCACCATGGATACAGTACTAATGCAGGATGGGACTGTTACCACGGCGACCACTCTAGTAGTAGCTCAGTGTTGTGGACGTTCCGGCTGACTGATCTATGGAGGGGCGGCGACGCTCTGATCGCTCGTTACGGAAACCCAATATCCATCACAGCTCACACTCTACTGTCTCCAAGACACAGAGTCACCTTCACACACACACACACACACACACACACACACACACACATTAATATGAATGTGAATCTGTAAGTGTGTGAAGGGTTTCAGAAAGACTGAAAATAAAGATTATAAAGCAAATTAAAGTGAAAACGCTGCAGAAGACCAGGAGACCAGGAGAACAAGAGACCAGGAGACCAGAAGACCAGGAGACCAAGACACCAGGAGACCAGAAGAACAAGACACCAGGAGACCAGAAGACCAGAAGACCAGGAGACCAGAAGAACAAGACACCAGGAGACCAGAAGACCAGAAGACCAGGAGACCAGAAGAACAAGACACCAGGAGACCAGAAGACCAGAAGACCAGGAGACCAGGAGTCCAGAAGAACAAGACACCAGGAGACCAGAAGACCAGAAGACCAGGAGACCAGGAGACCAGGAAACCAGAAGACCAGGAGACCAGGAGACCAGGAGACCAGGAGGCCAGGAGACCAGAAGGCCAGGAGAACAGAAGACCAGGAGACCAGGAGACCAGGAGACCAGAAGAACAAGACACCAGGAGATCAGAAGACCAGGAGAACAAAAGACCAGGAGACCAGAAGAACAAGACACCAGGAGACCAGGTGACCAGAAGAACAAGAGACCAGGAGACCAGGTGACCAGAAGACCAGGAGACCAAGAGACCAGGTGACCAGGAGAACAAGAGACCAGGAGACCAGAAGACCAGGAGAACAAGACACCAGGAGAGCAGAAGAACAAGACACCAGCAGACCAGGTGACCAGGAGAACAAGAGACCAGAAGACCAGGAGACCAGGAGACCAGAAGACCAGAAGACCAGGAGACCAGGTGACCAGAAGACCAGGAGAACAAGAGACCAGGAGACCAGAAGGCCAGAAGATCAGGAGAACAAGACACCAGGAGACCAGGAGACCAGGAGACCAGAAGACCAGAAGACCAGGAGAACAAGACACCAGAAGACCAGGAGACCAGAAGACCAGGTGACCAGGTGACCAGGAGAACAAGAGACCAGGAGACCAGGAGAACAAGAGACCAGGAGACCAGAAGGCCAGAAGATCAGGAGAGCAAGACACCAGAAGACCAGGAGACCAGGAGACCAGGAGAACAAGAGACCAGGTGACCAGGAGAACAAGAGACCAGGAGACCAGAAGACCAGGAGAACAAGACACCAGGAGACCAGAAGACCAGGAGACCAGGAGAACAAGAGACCAAGAGACCAAGGAAGGACAACCGGTGAACAAGGGGTCATGGGCGCCCAAGGCTCATTGATGTGCGTGGGGAGCGAAGGCTAGCCCATCTGGTCCGATCCCACAGAAGAGCTACTGTAGCACAAATTGCTGAAACAGTTAATGCTGCTATGATAGAAAGGTGTCAGAACACACAGTGCATCACAGCTTGCTGTGTATGGGGCTGTGTAGCCTCAGACCGGTCAGAGTGACCATGCTGACCCGTCCACCGCCGAAAGCTCCTACAATGGACAGGTGAGCATCAGAACTGGACCATGGAGCAATGGAAGAAGGTGGCCTGGTCTGATGAATCACGTTTTCTTTTACATCATGTGGCCGGTCGGGTGCATGTGCGTCATTTACCTGGGGAAGAGATGGCACCAGGATGCATTATGGGAAGAAGGCAAGCCGGCGGAGGCAGTGTGATGCTCTGTGCAATGTTCTCTGGGAAACCTTGGGTCCTGGCATTCATGTGGATGTTACTTTGACAAGTACCACGTACCTAAACATGTTGCAGACCAAGTACACCCCTTCATGGCAACGGTATTCCCTGATGGCAGTGGCCTCTTTCAGCAGGATAATGCACCCTTGTTCAGGAATGGTTTGAGGAACATGACAAAGAGTTCAAGGTGTTGACTTGGCCTCCAAATTCCCCAGATCTCAATCCGATCGAGCTTCTGTGGGATGTGCTGGAAAAACAAGTCCGATCCATGGAGGCCAAACCTCACAACTTACAGGACTTAAAGGATCTGCTGCTAACGTCTTGGTGCCAGAGACCACAGGACACCTTCAGAGGTCTTGTGGAGTCCATGCCTCGTTTTAATGTTATGGATGATCTGTGTATATACATGAAGGAGTACTTCTACCATCACTACCACTCTACCACTATAATGTGTCACTGAGGTGAAGCAGCCTGAATCCTGTTTGGAACGAGAAGGCGCTGACAGAAACACAAACTGCATGTTCAATAAATTAATAATGATACTATTAATAATAATAACTAGTTATAAAAACCTTTTCTCAAATAAAAGGAACAAAATAAATATGTTAACATTACAATGAACCAACAGGATTTACTGGCCAAGCTTTACGTCTGTGTCCCGCTGTGTTGTGTCTGTGTTGTTGTGTCTGTGTTACTGTGTCTGTGTTACTGTGTCTGTGTTGTTGTGTCTGTGTTACTGTGTCTGTGTTGTTGTGTCTGTGTTACTGTGTCTGTGTTACTGTGTCTGTGTTGTTGTGTCTGTGTTGTTGTGTCTGTGTTACTGTGTCTGTGTTACTGTGTCTGTGTTGTTGTGTCTGTGTTACTTTGTACTTTGTTTGTGTTGGACTGCAAAGAGTTTCTGCACATGTGGATTGTTGCAGTATGTGTGTGACTGTATTACTGTCTGTCTCATACATACAGTGCACCACTGTGCACACGCACACACACACACACACACACACACACACAGATGATTTTGAGCAGTATCTCAACACCGGCCCCATGGTCGCCCTACACCCTACATCTGTAGCTGCATGTCATGTCACTGTGGTGAATCACAGAAATGAATGACATGAAAATAATACGAGCTGCATCTACTTTTCCTTGCTTGTGGGCGTGTCAGGGGCACAGATGTTCCACTTGGTTTGAAAACCTAAATAAGAGAATAGTGGACTATGGGTCCTCAGAGCAGACAATCTTAGTGGTGAACCATCATGAACTATAGAAGTACGTGTTCTTTCTCCCAGAGTGGAATATCTGTCAGATCTAGTCCAAACCAAGTCCTGATGTGACTGAACGACTCGTCACGGCGCTTCAATCCCTTTTGCTTTTTTTTGTTCTTCGCTAAACTAAAGTTACATTTCCAGAATTATCATCACGTTATTATAAATAATAGTTTAAAGGATAAAATAAGATAATAATATATTAAATTTGATTATAAAAAGTTACCACCACCCCCCACAACCCACCCCCCCCCCTTCCCTCCCCACACCCACAGTCTATGTATGTACTACAGCAATTACTCCTTAATTGCTCTAGGGGAACTGTACACTAAAAAAAGACGTATTGTAATGTAGTTCTGCTGCAGCGATCCTTTCCTCCAGTAAAATACACAAGAAAAATATAGAGCCATCCATCTGCCGGTCTAGAGGCCTGGGTCGCCCAAAGCCCTGCTGAAGGAAACCATCACATCTGGACCTGGAGGGTTTGCTTCAAAAGATATCCACTAAAACAACACTGCACTTTACCAAATGATTGATAGAAAAAAATAAAGCAAAGTATGGCAGTTGAAGGACAGTAGATCTTTCTAGCTTTCACACATATGGAACAAAGTTGTGATGATTATTTTACAACATGGATATTTAATGTTTTCTCTGCTATACACATAGCAGAGAAAACACTCTTGTTAGCGATCCGCACTGAAACCAACAGGGCTACAGGCTAACCCGTTGCCTAGCACCCATTGGTTTCAACGGGAACATCCGAAAAACAAACGTAGAGATGTTATCCCTCTGTAACAAGAAATATAACAGGAAAAAAACTAAAATGTCACCGTATCCCTTCAAGATCCAAGTTCCTTTACACATCGATGGATGAAGAGGAGGCTGCGTTCACCAGGAACAGAAAATCTGATTGGTGGCAGCGATGCAGATGCAGCTTCTCCCAGGGTGCATCCATCTTGAGTGAGCAGGTAGGGGTTCAGTGTCTTGCTCAAGGACACTTCAACAGGACACATGGATCAAACCTGTGACCTTCCAGGTACAGGACGCTCCCTGTAGTCACTAATCCCTCAGAAAGTGTTAAAACGCTGATGATTGATTGACTGATTGATCCGGAAAAGACTGCATCTGTGCCACAGAATTAAAGTCTCAGATGTTTTGCACCTTTGCAGCAGAAGGCTTGAGAACATTCACATCACAGACAGATCACACAGACGTCAAAGAAAGAGAGAGAGGAACATAATGAAAGTATAGGCACATAAAACATCTCAACAACAACGAAAAGACGATGGACGTTGATGAAAGAAAAGCTGGCATCACCGAGTCACCGAGACTCAACTCACAAACGAGTTCTTCACCTTTCATCCTCCATTTGACACTGAAAAAGATCTCTCCGCCTCAACGAGTCATTACACCTGACTTACACATCTTTCTTTAACGATATCGCTCCGCAGCATCCAACCACTCAACACATGAACCCACCGGCTCAGATGGACGCTTTCTACCGTGCACGCTGATGAGTTTGATCACCATCTTTCTGAGTGTGTGTGTGTGTGTGTGTGTGTGTGTGCACGCCTGCCTTCGTCTTTCACCCCCCTCGTTCTGCAGGGATGTTACCTTTCCATACCCTCGTCTTCACTTTTCCCGGTGCTCTAACGGGCGAGCGTGAGCTTGAATCGTAATATTTGAAATGAAATGAATTCCTCTGAGCCGCAAACACCCTGTTGAATACCAATTCACCCCCTCTGTCTCTCTCTCTCTCTCTCTCTCTCCCTCTCTCTCCCTCAGGCCTTCCTTTCATCAAAGAAAGATAAAGGTTGGTAAACTACAGTATGGTTACTGGGGTGACACAGTCAGATATGGATCGTATTGATGACCCTTTTTTCCTCAGCTGATTAATGGATCATCTGAAGCTCTTCCTCCCTCTCTTCCTCCCTCTCTTCTTCCCTCTCTTCCTCGCTCTTCCTCGCTTGCTCTGCTTTACTGCAACGTTTCCCAGAATGACTTGCTCTCAGGGACCAGCGAGCGGTTCGCCTTGCACCAAGCGACTTCATCTACGTCTTAAAATAGCAAAACAAAGATGGACGCTCTGCAGCGTACTGCTCTGTTGTTCATGAAGCTAACTCATCATTACATTGAGTGGAATGAGGCAATTTAGAAATAATGGCAACAAGTCCCTTTCCATACCAATTAAAAAGCTTGAATTCTAAATAAAATAAACCAGTAACATCCTGAGGATGACGCTGGCCTGGGGTGGGAAACGCTGCGTCTAGAGACCTTTACAATAAATCTCCCTAGACGTGAGGATGTTCAAGAACCTGATTTGAAGAGCACAGTTCTGACAGGACAATGTAAAAATATACTATGTGGAATATGCATTGCTTTAGTTTTTTTGTTAGTTTGTTTGTTTTTGTATAAAAACCCCTGAAGTGAATTGAAAGCAAAGCTGGCGGTTTTGCAGTCAAATGGGAGATCGAGGTTGGCGGAGGTACACGTGTTCATCTCATGAAAAATAAATAGAATGTCTTGATCAGCAGCACTCAGTCAACATCCACACACTGGAACTGAACAAGGTGAACAGAAAATACTGGTAGAGATCACCATCATCATCATCATCATCATCATCATCATCATCATCATCATCATCATCATCATCATCAATTCTTCCCCTACCAAATATAATAGTAATAATATCCTGGGCACCATCCGATGCATCCGATGGTCCTGATGCTGTCAGGGTGAATCTGTACACCTTCCCATCTGAATCTGGATTCATTCTTCTTCTACTCCTCTAATGATTGTGCACCTCACAGATCCTCTCACCACTCATCACTGACTGACAGTCTCAGCTTGGGACTGAGACGCTGAACAGGGAACATGAAAGAGGGTCAACGGGCTTTCCAAGCCGAGGATATGGCAACATCAAGAGTCCTTGTAGAGAAAGATGGCGGTGGTTGTGGTTGGTGGCGAGTAAAGGCCTGGTCGAGAACAGCAACAGGCTGGAGTCTACAGAATAAGGTTTCTATACAGTCCTGTAGTGTCAACTGGATCCAGATTCAGATCCAGACCATTCAGACCGGTATAGCAGAACCACAGACCTAGTCCCAACTGGCCCAAATCAACTTCTTAATCTTTTATTCTTTTTTAAACCTCAGAGTCCAGAGCTGAACTGGTTCGTTAGGGTGAGGGCTGGTTCAAGACCAAGAGAGAGAGAGAGAGAGAGAGAGAGAGAGAGAGACAGAGAGAGAGAGAGAGAGAGAGACAGAGAGAGACAGAGAGAGAGAGAGAGAGGGGGGAAGAGGAAGGAAGAAGGAGAGGCTGTGGCAACTGAGAACCATCTCACATCACAACAGGCAACGTCGGATCCGGATAAGAGAGAGAATGTTTTGGTGAAACTTTGGTGGGAGGATGCTGCTCGTCCCTGGTGTCGGTTCCTGCAGCAACTCCCATTGCTATGGAAACCGTTTCCACATCCCATGACTGCACAAAGTTTAAAAAAGAAAAGAAGACAAATCATAGAAGAAGAACTCTCAACAGCGACCATGTCAGCAGAGGGGAAGCTGATAATACCACAAAGAAGAGGGAGGGGATCTTATTTTTTCTTCTTTTTTTTTAAAGTTCCCTCCTGGTTAGAGTCGAGGCGCTCTGGGCTGGGCGTGGTGGTTGGTGTTGGTGCTGCAGGTCAGGAGGGGGTAAGGTTAACTGCCCTCATGAAGCCCCTCCACCATCGTCCTGCACTTGGAGTGATGCTGTGCTGCTGTAGTGGATGTGTCCGTTGTATTCCCTTCTACTCCATGACAGACGAGACCAGTAGACCCCAGACCAGACCAGTAGACCCCAGACCAGTAGATACCAAACTAATCCAACCCAGCCCAGACGGTGGTTCAATTCCCCAGAGGCGTCTTTGCACCAAGATCAACCTGGTGCCACTGTTAGTGAATGGTGCCAGACACCAGGTTATCTCAGGGCTCAGATGGGCTTGGGGAAATCTGGCCCAGACCAAACCAAACCGGACTGCTCGGGTTGACTCCGGACCGGACTGGGGCCAGGCTGGGCCTGGCCTGGGTTGGAGGTTAGAAGGCGGAGCCAGTGATGGCATTAAGCTGCTTCATCAGCCCCTCTAGACTGGCCATCTGCTCTGAAAGGTCATCCTGTTCATAAACCTGCAAGACAGAACAGATGAGAATGATTAGGAGAGGTTAGACAGCCTTGCCAGGCCATGCCATGCCAGGCCATGCCATGCCAGGCCATGCCAAGCCACAGATGCAGATCATGGTGCAAGATGCAGGTCCTTTACTCCTTCTACTTCTAGGACCCTGTTCACAACAACATTTGTGATCTGCCAAAAAGAGACAATATCTCACGGGACCGATGCATTGATGGATGACATGGATGGATGACATGGATGGATGACATGGATGGATGACATGGATGGATGACATGGATGGATGACATGGATGGCAATGCGTGAAAACTTCACGTTGACGTTTACCTCAAGGTAAACGTCATTCACTAGCGGATCAGCCAATGAAATTCAGCAATGCCTGCAGGGAAAAAAGGTGGAGCAGATCATCACCGTGGTCTCTTCCAGACCTGTCTAACCCAGCGAGAGATTGGCCTTCTTACAACACAACGGTGGTGGATTCAATGCACGCCTGTCTGGGAAGTTGACAGATCCAAATGTCCCGTGTGAACGGCGCCTAATTGAGATGAAATGTCAGGATGGATGCAGGATGAACTGCTGCTGCACTAGAAGCCAGCGGGTCAGATGTCCAGATACTCCACTAGATCTGTGCCTGACATACACAGAGGAAGGTCAATGTCAGCTCACTTCCAATTCAACCACATCAGAACATCACTGGAAACTGTGTCTGTCATTGATCTGAGGCAGTTGAAAGGACAGCTGGAAATGCCAACACTTGAACCGCTGTGAACGCTGCACTTTAATCCAGCGGGCGTCTGATGATCGGAGCGTAGCAGCGGAAGCTGTCACTGGCTTAAGTGCTTCACTCCCTACATTTACTGAGTGTGTGTGAGTGTGTGTGTGTGTGTGTGTGGGTGTGGGTGTGTGTGTGGCAGCCAAATGCACACCTCTCTGACTGGCACTATATTGAGCGTAGCCTTCATGCAGACTTTGTCCTTGCTGCGAAAACATTCAATATTCTACTGAGCATGCTGGGAAACCATCAGAGCACAGCGGAGTCCTAGTAGTACTCCTTCATGTATTTATACTGCATTAGTACTGTATACTGGTGCAGTACTAGTAGTACTCCTTCGTGTATTTATACTGCATTAGTACTGTATACTGGTGCAGTCCTAGTAGTACTCCTTCATGTATTTATACTGCATTAGTACTGTATACTGGTGCAGTACTAGTAGTACTCCTTCATGTATTTATACTGCATTAGTACTGTATACTGGTGCAGTACTAGTAGTACTCCTTCATGTATTTATACTGCATTAGTACTGTATACTGGTGCAGTCCTAGTAGTACTCCTTCATGTATTTATACTGCATTAGTACTGTATACTGGTGCAGTACTAGTAGTACTCCTTCATGTATTTATACTGCATTAGTACTGTATACTGGTGCAGTACTAGTAGTACTCCTTCATGTATTTATACTGCATTAGTACTGTATACTGGTGCAGTCCTAGTAGTACTCCTTCATGTATTTATACTGCATTAGTACTGTATACTGGTGAAGTACTAGTAGTACTCCTTCATGTATTTATACTGCATTAGTACTGTATACTGGTGCAGTACTAGTAGTACTCCTTCATGTATTTATACTGCATTAGTACTGTATACTGGTGCAGTCCTAGTAGTACTCCTTCATGTCTTTATACTGCATTAGTATTGAATACTGGTGCAGTCCTTCTAGTAGTACTTCTTCATGTATTTGTGTGAAGAGATGGAGGTCTGTTTTCTCTTTGGTGGGTTTAAAGGAATCTGAGTGAAGACATCACTTCATCTTCCAGGAGGAGGAAGGACAGGACACATGTCGCCGTTACCAGGTTGTTCCTGACAGGTTTCTATGTGGACGGCCGCCCGGTGTTGACCTGTGACCTTCCATCTCCTGTCTAAATGACACTATTACAGCTCAACATGATGCTGGCCACTCAACACAGTGACCTCCTGATCTCATTCTCCGGTCCATAACAGCAGAGTTACATGCTGCCACTAAAGGCTGTATTGACGCTGTGAGACTCTCTGGACCTCCATCATGTCCACTGAGCTGACCTGGAGTCAGCCGTCTGATACCGCCTGCCAACGACCTGAGCTGACCTGGAGTCAGCCGTCTGATACCGCGAGTCAGCCGTCTGATACCGCCTGCCAACGACCTGAGCTGACCTGGAGTCAGCCGTCTGATGCTGCCAACGACCTGAGCTGACCTGGAGTCAGCCGTCTGATGCTGCCAACGACCTGAGCTGACCTGGAGTCAGCCGTCTGATACCGCCTGCCAACGACCTGAGCTGACCTGGAGTCAGCCGTCTGATGCTGCCAACGACCTGAGCTGACCTGGAGTCAGCCGTCTGATACCGCCTGCCAACGACCTGAGCTGACCTGGAGTCAGCCGTCTGATACCGCCTGCCAACGACCTGAGCTGACCTGGAGTCAGCCGTCTGATGCTGCCAACGACGTTCATCAATACATCGCCAGTTGTAACGTGGCTGTGAGGCAGGATAACTAACCCACTGTCTGTACTGACTAGCTGTTGTTGCAAAGTCTGGGAAGTCTACATTTTAAACCCTTTCCACGCCAGAGAACACCTCAACCTCCCAACACTGTTAGAACAGAGAACACCTCATCCTCCCAACATTGTTAGAACAGAGAACACCTCAACCTCCCAACATTGTTAGAACAGAAAACCTCCCAACACTGTTAGAACAGAGAACACCTCAACCTCCCAACACTGTTAGAACAGAGAACACCTCAACCTCCCAACATTGTTAGAACAGAAAACCTCCCAACACTGTTAGAACAGAGAACACCTCAACCTCCCAACACTGTTAGAACAGAGAACACCTCAACCTCCCAACATTGTTAGAACAGAGAACCTCCCAACACTGTTAGAACAGAGAACACCTCAACCTCCCAACACTGTTAGAACAGAGAACACCTCAACCTCCCAACACTGTTAGAACAGAGAACACCTCAACCTCCCAACACTGTTAGAACAGAGAACACCTCAACCACCCAACTGTTAGAACAGAGAACACCCCAACCTCCCAACACTGTTAGAACAGAGAACACCTCAACCTCCCAACACTGTTAGAACAGAGAACACCTCAACCTCCCAACACTGTTAGAACAGAGAACACCTCAACCTCCCAACACTGTTAGAACAGAGAACACCTCAACCTCCCAACATTGTTAGAACAGAGAACACCTCAACCTCCCAACACTGTTAGAACAGAGAACACCTCAACCTCCCAACATTGTTAGAACAGAGAACACCTCAACCTCCCAAAACTGTTAGAACAGAGAACCTCCCAACACTGTTAGAACAGAGAACACCTCAACCTCCCAACACTGTTAGAACAGAGAACACCTCAACCTCCCAACATTGTTAGAACAGAGAACACCTCAACCTCCCAAAACTGTTAGAACAGAAAACCTCCCAACACTGTTAGAACAGAGAACACCTCAACCTCCCAACACTGTTAGAACAGAGAACACCTCAACCTCCCAACATTGTTAGAACAGAGAACCTCCCAACACTGTTAGAACAGAGAACACCTCAACCTCCCAACACTGTTAGAACAGAGAACACCTCAACCTCCCAACACTGTTAGAACAGAGAACACCTCAACCTCCCAACACTGTTAGAACAGAGAACACCTCAACCTCCCAACACTGTTAGAACAGAGAACACCTCAACCACGCAACTGTTAGAACAGAGAACACCCCAACCTCCCAACACTGTTAGAACAGAGAACACCTCAACCTCCCAACACTGTTAGAACAGAGAACACCTCAACCTCCCAACATTGTTAGAACAGAGAACACCTCAACCTCCCAACACTGTTAGAACAGAGAACACCTCAACCTCCCAACATTGTTAGAACAGAGAACACCTCAACCTCCCAACATTGTTAGAACAGAGAACACCTCAACCTCCCAAAACTGTTAGAACAGAGAACCTCCCAACACTGTTAGAACAGAGAACACCTCAACCTCCCAACACTGTTAGAACAGAGAACACCTCAACCTCCCAACATTGTTAGAACAGAGAACACCTCAACCTCCCAACACTGTTAGAACAGAGAACACCTCAACCTCCCAAAACTGTTAGAACAGAGAACCTCCCAACACTGTTAGAACAGAGAACACCTCAACCTCCCAACACTGTTAGAACAGAGAATACCTCAACCTCCCAACATTGTTAGAACAGAACACACCTCAACCTCCCAACATTGTTAGAACAGAGAACACCTCAACCTCCCAACACTGTTAGAACAGAGAACACCTCAACCTCCCAACACTGTTAGAACAGAGAACACCTCAACCTGTCATTAGATAACAGAGACTCTGCTGAGGTGTTTCTACTGGTTTCTACTGAGGAATGAAGAACAACAACACAGAGAGTTGTTACATGAAGGACTCTTAAGTAGCAGTGTGTACAGGTGAGGGGTTGTTAGTGTGTGTGTGTGTGTGTGTGTGTGTTTGTGTGTGTGTGTGTGTGTGTGTGTGTATGTGTGTGTGTGTGTGTGTGTCAGATAGATGGCCCTGGGGGCTGATGGGAAAAGACTAGATCAATTTCAAAGATAGGCCAGCAGACAAAGAGAAGACCTGCTGACCTTTAACACCACAACCTACACCTCTCTCTCTCCCTCTCCCTCTCTCTCTCTCCTTCCTCTCTTCATTACTCTCTTTCTCTCTACCAATCTAATCTGCACACATCCCTCCCTCTCTTTCTCTCTTTCTTTCTTTCTCTTTCTCCTCCCTCCCTCCCTCCTCAGTCACTCCTCTTCTCTCTCTCCACCTCCACTAACTATCTTCCTCTCTCTCTCCTCATTTCTCCACTCGTCCTTATCAGTTTCCTTTAATTGCTTCTCCCCCCTCCTCTCTCCCCCGTCTCCCTCCAGCTCACTTAACTTGTCTCCCTCTTTCTTACCTCCTCCCTCCCTTCCTCCTCCTCCATTCATCCCCTTCTCTCCTTCCCTCCCTCTATCCCTCCTTCTCTTCCCGTTGCCGCGGCGACGCCTCCTCCTGTCCTATTGTCATTGAGTCAGATATGAATATTTTACAAAGCTTGACGTCCAGCATCGATGTCGTTTATCTCTTTCTCCCTCCCTCCTCCTCCTCCTCTCTCTACCCTCTCTTCCCTTCATCCTGTCTGTCCTCTCCCACTCTCTTCCTCCTCCCTCTCTTTCCTATTCCCTCCTCTTCATCCTCTCTTTTCCTCAATCTATCACAGTCTCTCCCCCTCCTCTCTCCTCCTCCCGCCTTTCCTCTCTCTCTCTTCCTTCTCCTACTCCCTCCTTTCTCTTCCTCTTTTCTTCCTCTGTCTCTCCCTTCTCTCTCCTCCTGCTCCTCCTCCTTTCTCCTCGGAGGCGTTGGTAATGAACAGGCCACCGAGCCACTGGAGGAAATGGAAACAGGTGTAGTGACAATGCTGAACAAGGTGTTTATGTGTGTGTGTGTGTGTGTGTGTGTGTGTGTGTGTGTGTGTGTGAAGGTGATGATGTCAGTATGTACTGTACTACTATGTTAGTATTCCTGCCCTGTCCTCTACATGAGGCCTGAATGAGATGAAGCTTCATGAAGCTGCAGAGTCATGACTCACACACACACACACACACACACACACACACACACACACACACACACACACACACACACAGAGTAGTGGTTGCACACTGTTCAACACTGTAGAAGTTCCACGTGTTTATATTCTAT
>JAXDDX010000287.1:265000-282500 GCA_034670405.1 Hoplostethus atlanticus | reverse complement strand
TCACACAGCTGCAGGCGATGATGAAAGTAAAGAGAGAGAGAAAATGAATGACTGGAAGGATGGAGAGAGAGACATTTAATGGTACATAGGAGAGAGAGAGAAACCGACGAGGATAAACGAGAATGGAGACAGATGGAGAGAGAGAGAGAGAGAGAGAGAGAGAGAGAGAGAGAGAGAGAGAGAGAGGGGGGGGAGGCAGGTCAGTCCAGACCAGATCCAGCCTCAGGCAAATGTCAAGGCCAGTTATATCTGTCTCTGGCAACACACACACACACACACACACACACACACACACACACACCATTTAGCTGCCCTTGGCTACCACATTTACCCTCCTTGAATAAAATATGAAACCAACAAACTGCAGGAATCTATCGACATTTACTGCCTGACTGAGAAAATCTCACATTGGGGCTTTAAACTCTAAAACTAGAATCTATACTTTGACAAATCAAGTTTCCTTCACAACAAAGTGGAGATTCAGCAAAACCGCTGCAGTGGCGCCAGAGCTGAAAACCTCACAACTCTTAGTGACTCTCATGGTTAAGTTGAGTTGAAGCTCCCAGGCTCCTCCACGGGTCGGAACCTCCACCACCTCAGGCTCAGCCCCCACAGTGGCTAAGGCTACTGTGGGCCGAAGGTGGCCCGACTGTAACCAGAGTTTATCACGGCGTTTGGATTCTGGGCCAGACGTGTTCTGGCAGCCAGAATGAGATGAGTTCATCACCGTCATTCCACAGCGGTATGTGGGCTGAATGAAAGTGGTAGTGTGGGCCATTCAGAGGGATGAAACCCTGTGAAACCAGTACCACCACCAGTACCACCACCAGTACCACCACCAGTACCACCACCAGTATTTCCACCAGGTCAAAATTCTAGGATTTAGTTTTCATATCAAACATTACAGTCGATTTGTGTACCAACAATGCTTTTGGTCAAGACAGGAGATGAAAACTCTCACAGGTCCTACTGCTTGGGCTTCGTAGGGCGGCCATGTTGGTAAGACACGTGGCAAATAGTTTTTCTCCAAATAGAAATCGTAGACACGCACAACGCTGCATGATGCACCCAAGAAAAAACCTTTGTTGCAGCCATTCATTTGTTAACCAGGTCACTGATGAGGTACGTCTAAAGTATGTGACTTCATTTTGAACATACAGCATCTGAGAAACAACAGTAGAAATCATAGATGGAACCAAGAAGATAACCGATGCTGTCAGAAAGCACCAGGAATGATCTGTTAGCCCGTCCACGATGCGACACCAGCCCTGTGTCGCGGTGCAGGTACTGTTTTAATGTCTAAAACATCTCCTACAAGTTTAGGAACTGTAGATAGAACTGCTGTTCGATTGCTTTGAACAAGAATATAACCTTTGTTCGGTGTTCGGTTGACTCCAGTTCTGTTACAGTATGCCTCTTCAGTTTCACCCTACAGCCTCTGACAAACAGCAGGCAGCACCACTCTACTTACTGGACTGTGGCATCATGGAGGTGTACACCTTGGGGTCGATGGTTCCCATGGGTGGCGGCAGCAGGGGGTTAGCGAAGCTGCGTAGAGGGTGGGTGGGGCGGACACAGGCTGTAGGGATGGTCCGGCCTGTCCCGGCCTGGGCCTCCTCCCCTCCAGAGGAGAGGATGCCTGGCACCGCCCCAACCCCAGGAACATGCTCCCCCGGCTGGGTAGAGGAGCCGGGAAGGAGGGGCGTCTGCTGCTGGGCCTGGGGCTGCTGCTGGAGGAGAGGATTGGTGGAGCTGTCTGATGGCATCGCTGTAGAGGGATGGAGGGATGAGAGAGAGGGAGGGATGGAGGGATGAGAGGGAGGGATGGATGAGAGACATTAGAGAGGGAAGGGAGGAAGAGGAAGGAAAGGATGAATAGAAGGAGGGAAGAAGGGAGTCAAGGGAAGAGAGATGTGGATGGAGAAAAGAGCATAACATACAGTTGATGTAAATTATAGTTCACTAAATACACTGACAAAACAAAATGGCCGCCACTTCAAAAATGTTTTAATGTATTTTAATATTTTGCAAGCAGATCCTAAAATATATAATAATAATTTATGTGTTGAGTGAGTTTCATCCCTCTTGGGTTCTTGAAACAAAACTACACCAGCATCAATGAGAAAACAATCTTCCTCTTGTTCCTTCCTGGAAACATTTTACAGCTGACTGATATTTTTATTTCCCTTCCTTGAATGTTTCCATGGGTGATGGTTGAATGAGGTCCGTGAAACCTGATTAAACCTCAACGCTGCATAAGCACCAATGGGAAAATAAACCTTTTCTTCATTCCTGAAAAAACTGATTTTCCACATATGTGTATTTTGGTCCCACAACTGCAAGTTTATGTTTTTCTATTTCTTCGTTGAATGTAGAAACCCTGTTCTATCGTTTCTAAAACACATCGGCACCGACGAGAAGATAAGAGACTTCTCTTCATTCCTGAAAAAAACGACTTCCTGTGAAAACCTGGTTGTGGTCCTGGTATGGAGATGTGATTCTGAGATGAGGTTCCTCATGGAGTATCACAGAAGACATGTAAAGAAGTGAGGAAGTAATGAGGCTTACATGAGGCTCTGTTCATTACCGTGGAAGAGCAGAAGATCTCCTTGAAGACCAAGGGAGAAGAAAGAAGGGTGGGAGATGAAGGAAGGAACAGGGAGAGAGACGCTGACAGAGAACCAGAAAGAGAGAAGAAGAAGAGAAAGAGAGGGAGGCCAGAGGGAACGAGATGAGAGAACGAGGGAGGGAGGAGGATGGATGTGAAACTTAGAAACTTAGATCTACTCCCACTCCTCACTCTGCCACGCTTCACATGTGGAAAAAACACCTCAGCCTTTTCCTTTTGAATGCGTGGGAATGAACGGAGATGTGTGAACATTTACCATCTGCTAGTGACTCACAGCAGCCATATTGGCTAGATTGTACCAGTGTGTTCAGACACACGGAAATAGTCCAGTTTATCTTTTTTTACTCATCTAAAGGGAAATATAAGTTAGTAAATCCATGGATGGAGTGGTGGAGATGCAGATGTCCCTGCTTATCTATCGATAGAGAAAGTGGTAGAAAGTGTGGTAGTAGTGGTAACATCAGATTGAACAATCAGCTGGAATGAGGAACATCCTGAGTCTGCCGTCTAAATACCCCCATCAAACCTAACCCACTCGAATGCTCACAATGCTGAGAGAAAACTCAAAACCACAGTCAGAATCGTCCCAAAAGGTCCCGGTAGCAGTCAGTTCCAGTGTTTGGCATTTCCCCTCCAAAAATGCAAAATATAAACCCACAAACAACAAAACAAGTATGTCCCGATGGATCGACCTCCCGGTGCCCCCCCCCCTCCTCTCATGGTCTTCAGATCCATTCAACCACTTATTGCCTTGAACGAATGAACCACCAGACAGAGCTCCATTCATCTCTTCATCCCTCTCAACCTTCTCTCTCTGTTCTCTCAGGCTTGTCGTCCTTAAAGGGACAGCAACCACATTCACCTGGAAAACCTGTCTGACTTATCTGGTCCTGGAAAACCTGTCTGACTTATCCGGTCCTGGAAACCTGTCTGACTTATCTGGTCCTGGAAACCTGTCTGACTTATCCGGTCCTGGAAACCTGTCTGACTTATCCGGTCCTGGAAACCTGTCTGACTTATCCGGTCCTGGAAACCTGTCTGACTTATCTGGTCCTGGAAAACCTGTCTGACTTATCTGGTCCTGGAAACCTGTCTGACTTATCCGGTCCTGGAAACCTGTCTGACTTATCCGGTCCTGGAAACCTGTCTGACTTATCTGGTCCTGGAAACCTGTCTGCTGTTTCTGTCTATGTATCTCTCTCTCTCTCTCTCTCTCTCTCTCTCTCTCTATCATTTGCTGTTTCTGTCTATGTCTCTCTCTCTCTCTCTCTCTCTCTCTATCATTTGCTGTTTCTGTCTATGTCTCTGTCTCTCTCTCTCTCTATCATTTGCTGTTTCTGTCTATGTCTCTCTCTCTCTCTCTGTCTCTCTCTCTCTCTATCATTTGCTGTTTCTGTCTATGTCTCTCTCTCTCTCTCGCTTTCTCTCTCTCTCTCTATCGTTTGCTGTTTCTGTCTATGTCTCTCTCTCTTCTATTCTCTCTCCCTCTCTCTCTCACCTTATTGTAAGTGTGTGTTTTACCCTCCCAATGCGTCAGGTAATTCAATAATTCAATTCTCTGCCTGAAGCTCCTCCTCTTCTCTGCAGTTAAATCACTGATATAGGGCAACAAGGAATTAGCCAATTACTGCAACCAGCAACAGGCTCAACATCGGTTAGCATTAGCACTGCGGCAGGAGGGCTTTAATACGATGAGGAGAGGAGACAAGGAAAGGAAGAGAGAGGGAGAGGTGGAGAGGTGGAAGAGGGGAAAGGGAGACAGAAATAGAGGTGAGAATGAGGGAAGGAAGGAGGGAGAGAGGGAGGAAGGAAAAGAAAGAGAGAGAGGGAAGAAAACAAGAAAGAGACCAGAACAGGAAGCGAGGGGGAGGGAGTTAGGGAGGGAGAAGGAGGAGAGAAGGATGGGAAGTCCATTGTATTCCAGTTTAACTTGTATTCCAGTGTATCATCTGACTCTACCTGGTGTGTCTCTACCTGGTGTGTATCTACCTGGTGTGTCTCTACCTGGTGTGTTTCTACCTGGTGTGTATCTACCTGGTGTGTATCTACCTGGTGTGTATCCTGGTGTGTCTCTACCTGGTGTGTCTCTACCTGGTGTGTCTCTACCTGGTGTGTATCTACCTGGTGTGTATCCTGGTGTGTCTCTACCTGGTGTGTCTCTACCTGGTGTGTCTCTACCTGGTGTGTTTCTACCTGGTGTGTCTCTACCTGGTGTGTATCTACCTGGTGTGTCTCTACCTGGTGTGTCTCTACCTGGTGTGTATCCTGGTGTGTCTCTACCTGGTGTGTATCCTGGTGTGTATCTACCTGGTGTGTCTCTACCTGATGTGTCTCTACCTGGTGTGTCTCTACCTGGTGTGTATCTACCTGGTGTGTATCCTGGTGTGTCTCTACCTGGTGTGTATCCTGGTGTGTATTTACCTGGTGTGTCTCTACCTGGGGCCTGTTCCAAGAAGCGGGTTTAGTGAAAACTCTGAGTTTGTTAACCCTGAGATGAGGGAAACTCTGGGTTCTCCGTTCCAGAAAGAGAGGTAACTCAAACTCTGAGTCAATTACCATGGTAACTGACTCTGTGAACCTAACCTGCTCGCTAGCAGGTTTTCTTGAACAAACCCTGACTTTCTCCCTGTCTCCTCCCTCTGCTGAACCTGAAGCAGCTGTCGGACATGGCGTGTCCTTTCCTCGGTAACCCGATCGATATTCAAGCGGAAGTAATTCGCATAGCCTCACGTCGGGAGAGGATTTTGAGACCCCAATTAGATGTTCTATGTCCAGGATGGAAGAGCTGTCCGAGATATAATATGCCGTTTACACTTCACGGATTAAGCTACCACCACCCCGAGCAGTCAAATAAAGACACCTTTCATTTGGTCTTCTTTATTTCCTACAAATACAAAAGCAACAGTTAGTATTTTTATATTGTTCCAACAACACATTTCACCTGTGACCATGCACCCACCTCTAACTTATGTTCCAGTAATTAAATTTCTAGATCTGCCTTTCTAATTTGCCACCCCAAGTACACCATTTGAAGTATGTCTGGTCCAGACAGCTCAGTTGGTAAAGCAGGAGACTCTCAGTCTCAGGGTTGTGGGTTCGATCCTCACATAGTGTTAACTATCACCTTTGTAAGTCGCTTTGGATAAAAGCCTCTGCTAAATGATTTTAATGTTTTTATATTTCATTTTCAGCTGCTGCCAAGTGCGCTTTGCGCCCGTGGGATTGCAAAATATTTTTTTTCCAATACCATTCCACCACTTTCTCACATGTAGGTAATATTATAAGAAAGTGTGGTTAAATGTTAAATGAATACACTGCTGCATTCAAACGTACGCATTGACTCGGGCAGCGATTCTCTCCCACGCCAATTCCCTCTCCTTTACGACCCTTCTGCTTGCTGGTTGCCATGGTGAATCGTAGTATCGGACCTCCATTGATGATGGCTTTTTATTGTCGTCGCGCACGCGCTTAACTCAAGGTGAACATACTCAAAATTGATTGAACTAATTCAAATCAGCCGTTCTGGAACCGAAAACTCAGAATTGGCCATCTCGGAATGAATCAACTCAGAGTGCAGGGTTAGACTCAGAGTTTGCTGAACCTGCTTCTTGGAACAGGCCCCTGGTGTGTCTCTACCTGGTGTGTTTCTACCTGGTGTGTCTCTACCTGGTGTGTATCTACCTGGTGTGTCTCTACCTGGTGTGTCTCTACCTGGTGTGTATCCTGGTGTGTCTCTACCTGGTGTGTATCCTGGTGTGTATCTACCTGGTGTGTATCTACCTGATGTGTCTCTACCTGGTGTGTCTCTACCTGGTGTGTATCTACCTGGTGTGTATCCTGGTGTGTATCTACCTGGTGTGTATCCTCTGTCCACCGTCAGGCTGGGGAAGGGCATTGGCCGCAGGGTGAACTTGTTGTGTGTGTACCCGCAGGTCGGGGAGGGCAGGATGCCGGGGGTACTGGCTGGAGTCGAGCGTCGGCACTGGGATGGCACTGACCACCGCTGAGGACACCGCAGCAATAACCAGGACAGAAGAAGAAAGACAAACAGTCAGTAAACCAGACAGTCAACCAGTCAGTCAACCAGTCAGTCAACTAGTCAGTCAGTCAACCAGTTAGTCAGTAAACCAGTCAGTCAACTAGTCAGTCAACCAGTTAGTCAGTAAACCAGTCAGTCAGTCAATCAGTTAGTCAGTAAACCAGTCAGTCAGTCAGTCAACCAGTCAGTCAACCAGTCAGTCCACCAGTCAGTCAGTCAGTCAACCAGTCAGTCAACTAGTCAGTCAGTCAACCAGTTAGTCAGTAAACCAGTCAGTCAACTAGTCAGTCAACCAGTCAGTCAGTCAACCAGTCAGTCAACCAGTAAGTCAGTAAACTGGTCAGTCAACCAGTTAGTCAGTAAACCAGTCAGTCAGTCAGTCAACCAGTCAGTCAACCAGTCAGTCAGTCAGTCAACCAGTTAGTCAGTAAACCAGTCAGTCAACGAGTCAGTAAGTTAGTCAGTCAGTCAGTCAGTAAACCAGTCAGTCAACCAGTCAGTCAGTCAGTCAACGAGTCAGTCAGTCAGTAAACCAGTCAGTCAACAAGTCAGTCAGTCAGTCAGTCAGTCAGTAAACCAGTCAGTCAACGAGTCAGTCAGTCAGTCAGTCAGTCAACCAGTCAGTCAACTAGTCAGTCAGTCGGTCAGTCAGTCAGTCAGTCAGTCAGTCAACCAGTCAGTCAACCAGTCAGTCAGTAAACTGGTCAGTCAACCAGTTAGTCAGTAAACCAGTCAGTCAGTTGGTCAGTAAACCAGTCAGTCAACTAGTCAGTCAGTCAACCAGTTAGTCAGTAAACCAGTCAGTCAACTAGTCAGTCGACCAGTCAGTCAGTCAACCAGTCAGTCAACCAGTAAGTCAGTAAACTGGTCAGTCAACCAGTTAGTCAGTAAACCAGTTAGTCAGTCAGTTAGTCAGTAAACCAGTCAGTCAGTCAGTCAACCAGTCAGTCAACCAGTCAGTCAGTCAGTCAACCAGTTAGTCAGTAAACCAGTCAGTCAACGAGTCAGTAAGTTAGTCAGTCAGTCAGTCAGTAAACCAGTCAGTCAACCAGTCAGTCAGTCAGTCAATGAGTCAGTCAGTCAGTAAACCAGTCAGTCAACCAGTCAGTCAGTCAGTCAGTCAGTCAGTCAGTCAGTCAGTCAACCAGTCAGTCAACTAGTCAGTCAACTAGTCAGTCAGTCAGTCAGTCAGTCAGTCAACCAGTCAGTCAGTAAACTGGTCAGTCAACCAGTTAGTCAGTAAACCAGTCAGTCAGTCAGTCAGTCAGTAAACCAGTCAGTCAGTCAGTCAGTAAACCAGTCAGTCAACCAGTCAATCCACCAGTCAGTCAGTCAACGGGTCAGTCAGTCAGTAAACCAGTCAGTCAGTCAGTCAGTAAACCAGTCAGTCAACTAGTCAGTCAGTCAACCAGTCAGTCAGTCAGTCAGTCAGTCAACTAGTCAGTCAGTCAGTCAGTCAGTCAACCAGTCAGTCAACCAGTGAGTCAGTCAGTCAGTCAGTCAGTCAGTCAGTCAGTCAACCAGTCAATCAACTAGTCAGTCAGTCAGTCAGTCAACCAGTCAGTCAGTCAACCAGTCAGTCAGTCAACCAGCCAGTCAGTCAGTCAGTCAACCAGTCAACCAGTCAGTCAGTCAGTCAGTCAGTCAACCAGCCAGTCAGTCAGTCAGTCAGTCAGTCAGTCAACCAGTCAGCCAGTCAGTCAGTCAGTCAACCAGTCAGTCAGTCCACCAGCCAGTCAGTCAGTCAGTCCACCAGTCAGCCAGCCAGTCAGTCAGTCAGTCAGTCAGTCAGTCAGTCAGTCAGTGCCTGTAGAGTTAATACTTTGACCTTGGCAGGAAACCGCAGGGCGTAAAACAGACTGAGACTCTGATTACAACGTCTCAGGAACCACACACACACACACATACACATACACACACACACACACACACACATACACACACACACACACACCCACACACACACTGAAGGAGAGATTTCTATCTTCTAAACAACCGGGACTGTGAAGAGAAAGACAGTGTGTGAAGGAATCATTTTCTGTGTGTGTGTGTGATTTTTGCTTTAAAACACACATATGCTTCTGCATCTTAAAAAGTCTCCATCTGTCTCTCTTTCTCCTGATGTCCCTCTATACCTGTCTGTCTCTCCAGGTGTCCCTCTACCTGTCTGTCTCTCCTGATGTCCCTCTATACCTGTCTGTCTCTCCTGATGTCCCTCTATACCTGTCTGTCTCTCCTGATGTCCCTCTACCTGTCTGTCTCTCCTGATGTCCCTCTACCTGTCTGTCTCTCCTGATGTCCCTCTATACCTGTCTGTCTCTCCTGATGTCCCTCTACCTGTCTGTCTCTCCTGATGTCCCTCTACCTGTCTGTCTCTCCTGGTGTCCCTCTACCTGTCTGTCTCTCCTGATGTCCCTCTATACCTGTCTGTCTCTCCTGATGTCCCTCTACCTGTCTGTCTCTCCTGATGTCCCTCTATACCTGTCTGTCTCTCCTGATGTCCCTCTACCTGTCTGTCTCTCCTGGTGTCCTTCTACCTGTCTGTCTCTCCTGATGTCCCTCTACCTGTCTGTCTCTCCTGATGTCCCTCTATACCTGTCTGTCTCTCCTGATGTCCCTCTACCTGTCTGTCTCTCCAGGTGTCCCTCTACCTGTCTGTCTCTCCTGATGTCCCTCTACCTGTCTGTCTCTCCTGGTGTCCCTCTATACCTGTCTGTCTCTCCTGGTGTCCCTCTACCTGTCTGTCTCTCCTGATGTCCCTCTATACCTGTCTGTCTCTCCTGGTGTCCCTCTACCTGTCTGTCTCTCCTGATGTCCCTCTACCTGTCTGTCTCTCCTGGTGTCCCTCTACCTGTCTGTCTCTCCTGGTGTCTGTCTCTGAGGAGGGACAGACAGAGCACAGAGAGACAGAACGAGAGAAAGACAGTAGGGAGAAAGAGAGGAGCGAGACAGAAAGAGTGATGTAGACAGGGAGACAGATAAATAGGACAGACAGACAGGCAGACAGACAGGTAGAGAGACAGGTAGACAGTTCCATGTGTCATCCTCCTGTTGTGTTGAAGTCCAACAGAAGTCCTGAAGTTCTGATCAATACTGCTGCTGAATGGAAAGTGTGTGTGTGTGTGTTTCTGTGTGTGTGTGTGCGTGTGTGTGTGTGTGTGTGTGTGTGTGTGTGTGAGAGAGAGTGTGTGTGTGTGTGTGTGTGTGTGTGTTAGTCACCATATTTTACAGGTTTTTTGATAATTTGAGAAGAGCCAGTTTGATTACAGGACAAAGGCTACAAGAAACCAACAGGTCAGATCAATACTCTTATTGATTGGAAAGTATTGATAATTGTGGTGCAGCAAGGCAGCAAGCTACAGGTTATGAAGGTGTGTGTGTGTGTGTGTGTGTGTGTGTGTGTGTGTGTATGTGTGAGACGCTGCTTGGAAACCAGATGAGAGAATTTCTATCTACAAATGGAGGAATGGAGAGAAAAGAAAAGGAGGAAGAGGAAGAGGAGGAGATAAACAAATAGATAAAGAGATGAATAGAAAGAGAGGCAGAGTGAAAGACAGATGAAGAAATATTTCTATTTATCTATAGAAATAGATAAATGGAAGGAGATAGAGATAGATTTTGTTGCATTCAGTGTACGCAGGACTTTTGAGTTTTCTCCAGTAAAGCCTTTTGGGTCCTAGCCTCTGGTACAGATAGAGTCAGAAAGAAACAGATAAAGACAGGAGGAGATAGAGACTACAGAGAGAGAGATACAGACAGAAAGAGATAGGAGAGAGAAATGGATAGAGATGGAAAAAGATAGAAACAGAAAGATAGAAAGAGATAGAAGGACAGAAATATGGCAAAAGAGAAGACTTGTTCAGACTGAAGAAACCTGGAGATGTTTCAGGAGGGAGAGATAGAGAGACACAGAGGGAGAGAGAGACAGAGGGAGAGAGAGACAGACAGAGAGAGAGACAGAGGGAGAGAGAGATAGAGAGACACAGAGGGAGAGAGAGACAGAGGGAGAGAGAGACAGACAGAGAGAGAGACAGAGGGAGAGAGATAGAGAGACACAGACAGAGAGAGAGACAGAGGGAGAGAGAGAGAGAGAGAGATAGAGAGAGAGCGAGAGAATATGGCATCAGAATAGAGAACCGCTGCCTCTGCTATGAGTTATCAGAACAGCCTGGAGGTATTTCCTGTCTCACTGTGACCCAGATCACACACACACACACACACACACACACACACACAATGCATGTCACATGTTGCAATTAATGCATGTCAAGCTGAGTCATGCGTGTGTGTGTGTGTGTGTGTGTTTCACAGGGGACCTTTACAACAGAACCCGTGTATTGGTAAATGGTTTACAGTCTTATAAAATGAGGTAGTTTTACCTCGTCTGTCTGGTACAGCGGCTGCAGTGTGTTACAGTGGAGGTAAACAGAGGAACAACATGGAAGAATGAAAAGAACAGGAAAAAAGACACACACACACACACACACACACACACACACCGAGAGTAAGGCTAGTAATTACACAATGTGCTTCTACACTCAGAAGTAAAGGTACCCCGTCGAACCTTCTGTCACTGAGGCTGTACTCTTTTCACAACACATACTGCGTCCTGGTGAAGTACAAGGTTTATACAGAGAGATATACCTCATTAGAAACAGGTACACAGTACCACAATGTGCAAACATGTACATTTCTTCTGACAGTTATTATTTACTAATATACACTGTCAGAAACAACAGAGGAGTTTGCAATCACAAATGGAAGAAAACGTTTCCAATTGATTCTATTTCTGACTAATAAAGTGACGTCCTGGCTGCTTCCTGATCAGTTTCCTGAGTACTGTTCAAGTCAGGCGAGAGATAGAAACAGATCATGAAATATTAAGAGATAGAAGGGGACAGAAAGAGACAATAAGGAGATAGAAACAGATTTATAGAGATAGAAACAGATAGAAAGGGATGAAAGGAGAAAGGAACAAATATAGAAATAGGAAGATACTGGAGGAAGAAGATAGAAACAAATAGATAGCGATAGAAACAGATAGAGAAGGGATGGACGGAGAAAGAAACATATTTAGAGATGGGAAGAGATAAGAGATAAGAAGAAGGAGATAGTTACAGGCAGAGAGATAGAAACTGAAATATGGTGTCAAAATAGAAGTCTGATGTCTTGGTTCGTATCAGACTGATTCAGGTAGAAGAGACAGAGGAATCAGAAGAAGAGATAAAGGAATCAGAAGAAGAGATAGACGAATCAGAAGAAGAGATAGAGGAATCAGAAGAAGAGATAGACAAATCAGAAGAAGAGATAGAGGAATCAGAAGAAGAGATAGATGAATCAGAAGAAGAGATAGACGAATCAGAAGAAGAGATAAAGGAATCAGAAGAAGAGATAGACGAATCAGAAGAAGAGATAGACAAATCAGAAGAAGAGATAGACAAATCAGAAGAAGAGATAGAGGAATCAGAATAAGAGATAGAGGAATCAGAAGAAGAGATAGATGAATCAGAAGAAGAAATATATGAATCAGAAGAAGAGATAAAGGAATCAGAAGAAGAGATAGACAAATCAGAAGAAGAGATAGAGGAAGCAGAAGAAGAGATAGATGAATCAGAAGAAGAGATAAAGGAATCAGAAGAAGAGATAGAGGAATCAGAAGAAGAAATATATGAATCAGAAGAAGAGATAAAGGAATCAGAAGAAGAGATAGACGAATCAGAAGAAGAGATAGACAAATCAGAAGAAGAGATAGAGGAAGCAGAAGAAGAGATAGATGAATCAGAAGAAGAAATATATGAATCAGAAGAAGAGATAAAGGAATCAGAAGAAGAGATAGACAAATCAGAAGAAGAGATAGAGGAAGCAGAAGAAGAGATAGAGGAATCAGAAGAAGAGATAGATGAATCAGAAGAAGAAATATATGAATCAGAAGAAGAGATAAAGGAATCAGAAGAAGAGATAGAGGAATCAGAAGAAGAAATATATGAATCAGAAGAAGAGATAAAGGAATCAGAAGAAGAGATAGACGAATCAGAAGAAGAGATAGACAAATCAGAAGAAGAGATAGAGGAAGCAGAAGAAGAGACAGAGGAATCAGAAGAAGAGATAGATGAATCAGAAGAAGAAATATATGAATCAGAAGAAGAGATAAAGGAATCAGAAGAAGAGATAGACAAATCAGAAGAAGAGATAGAGGAATCAGAAGAAGAGATAGACAAATCAGAAGAAGAGATAGACGAATCAGAAGAAGAGATAGAAGAAGCAGAAGAAGAGATAGACAAATCAGAAGAAGAGATAGACGAATCAGAAGAAGATATAGCCAAATCAGAAGAAGAGATAGACGAATCAGAAGAAGAGACAGAGCATTTAGAAGAAGAGATAGACGAATCAGAAGAAGAGATAGAGCATTTAGAAGAAGAGATAGACGAATCAGAAGAAGAGATAGACAAATCACAAGAGATAGAGCATTTAGAAGAAGAGATAGACGAATCAGAAGAGATAGACGAATCAGAAGAAGAGATAGAACATTTAGAAGAAGAGATAGACAAATCAGAAGAAGAGATAGAACATTTAGAAGAAGAGATAGAGGAATCAGAAGAAGAGATAGAACATTTAGAAGAAGAGATAGACAAATCAGAAGAAGAGATAGAACATTTAGAAGAAGAGATAGAGGAATCAGAAGAAGAGATAGAACATTTAGAAGAAGAGATAGACAAATCAGAAGAAGAGATAGAACATTTAGAAGAAGAGATAGAGGAATCAGAAGAAGAGATAGAACACTTAGAAGAAGAGATAGACGAATCAGAAGAGATAGAACATTTAGAAGAAGAGATAGACGAATCAGAAGAGATAGACAAATCAGAAGAAGAGATAGAACATTTAGAAGAAGAGATAGACAAATCAGAAGAAGAGATAGAACATTTAGAAGAAGAGATAGATGAATCAGAAGAAGAGATAGAATATTTAGAAGAAGAGATAGATGAATCAGAAGAGATAGAACACTTAGAAGAAGAGATAGAGGAATCAGAAGAAGAGATAGAACACTTAGAAGAAGAGATAGACGAATCAGAAGAAGAGATAGAACACTTAGAAGAAGAGATAGAGGAATCAGAAGAAGAGATAGATAAATCAGAAGAAGAAATATATGAATCAGAAGAAGAGATAGATAAATCAGAAGAAGAAATATATGAATCAGAAGAAGAGATAGAACACTTAGAAGAAGAGATAGACGAATCAGAAGAAGAGATAGAACATTTAGAAGAAGACTCTCGCAGCATAGCTGGTGAGTGGAAAATAAAAGTGCAGATGGGAGTAGTGCAGAGTGCAGTATTATTCATTATGTTGAAATATTTTACTTGGATGTAGTACTTGGTACTTGGATGTTTGTGCCTTTTAGTATTTTTTTTTTTAAATGCAGAGTTTCTCCTCATCTAACCAATGAAGAGACACGTCCTGTGTGTCAGGTGATCAAACTCTCCAGAGGCTTTCTATTGTCTGTCTCATTGAACTGAGGATGCAGCAGGACTGAACATGCCTCTCTTCCCTGTTGTCGCTGTAGAAGTACTGACACTATACACTGGAACAGGAGATTGGGACAGACACACACACACACACACACACACACACCATGAACCCACTCAAACATGAACTGTAAGCTGACACACTTGGAACAGCTCTCTTGTGCTCTCTCTCTCTCTCTCTCTCTTCTCTTTCTCTCTCACACACACACACACACACACACACAGAAACATAGGCCAATTATCTGTATGTATGTATCTGTGTGTATGTGTGTGTGTTACTCAGTGTGTGACTCATTCAGTGCACCAGAGAGTGTGTGAGAGTGTGTGAAGTGTAATTATCGGTGTGTATGAGTGTCATAACGTATGTGCATCCATGTGTGTCAGTAGCTACTGTACTACTATGTTAGTCTGTTGTTGGTCTGTACCATGTGTCAGTAGATGTGTTACATACGTGTGTTGCTTGGTTGTGAGTCCATAGGAATCATCATTTTTCCTCGTGTTGCTCTCCTGGCCGCTAGGGAGCGCTCTAGAGTCGATATGCTGCTGGACGCCTCTTCAGGGTCCGCTCCTGTTACGTTTCAACAGGTTATAACAGAGATGTTATAGCATTAAACCAGATGTTATAACATTAAACCAGATGTTATAAACTTAAACCAGATGTTATAAACTTAAACCACATGTTATAACATTAAACCAGATGTTATAAACTTAAACCAGATGTTATAGCATTAAACCAGATGTTATAAACTTAAACCAGATGTTATAGCATTAAACCAGATGTTATAGCATTAAACCAGATGTTATAACATTAAACCAGATGTTATAACATTAAACCAGATGTTATAAACTTAAACCACATGTTATAACATTAAACCAGATGTTATAAACTTAAACCAGATGTTATAACATTAAACCAGATGTTATAGCATTAAACCAGATGTTATAAACTTAAACCACATGTTATAACATTAAACCAGATGTTATAAACTTAAACCAGATGTTATAGCATTAAACCAGATGTTATAAACTTAAACCAGATGTTATAACATTAAACCAGATGTTATAGCATTAAACCAGATGTTATAAACTTAAACCAGATGTTATAGCATTAAACCAGATGTTATAGCATTAAACCAGATGTTATAGCATTAAACCAGATGTTATAAACTTAAACCAGATGTTATAACATTAAACCAGATGTTATAACATTAAACCAGGAGTTATAGCATGAAACCAGGAGTTATAACATGAAACCAGATGTTATAACAGAGACAGATGTTATAACAGAGACACCTTTCGCTGAATCACACTACGTCAGGAGTGTAAAACATCATTCACAGTTTGGTGATTTCCACAAGCTAAATGAAACGTTGAAGTTAAATTAAAGCTTTGTTACTTCATTTTAGTCCTAATTTAATCAGGACTCATAATGGATCCAAACTAATTAGACGAAATGAAGAAATGCATGCATGTGAAAAATTAATTTCAACGTCTCTGAGTGTTTTAAACATTGTGGACATATTGGTGTTGCCAGGCAACAAATGAAGAGTTTCTGATCTCCACCATACTGCCTGAATGAAAGCAAATTATGGGTTTGAAGTTAGGAGTGGTGTTTTGAAATGAATGGATGGATTCATTAACGAATGAATGAAACCTAATAAGAACAAACAGCAGATAAACACTCAGTAAAGGGACAAAAATACATTTTAACAAATGTAAAAATGAATGAATGAATGATTTAATTAAAAAGATTATTAATGATCCAAAATACAAGAAATACAAAATACAAGATAAGAAACACACACGCCAACCAAACCGACCAATCAGCAGCCAGCCTGTACCTGAGTGGCTGCTCTTGCTTCCCATCTGGCTCTCTGATTGGCTGTGGGGGACTTGGGGGAGGTCCTGACAGGCCTGGATCGGCGAATCACGTCCCGAGGGGGCGGCGCTGGGAGGCTTCTCCATGTTCTTCATCTCCATCTCCTCATGGTGGATCCAGAGGTCGGGAGGTCGAAGGTCCTTCTGGCTGCCCTTCCTCTTACTGGCACTGTGGGTCGCTCGCTTCCTATAGGGAGGTTAGCACAACAGTTGTCATAGCGACCAGTGCCAAACAGGTAACAACGCATTGCATTATGGGAATCATCAGGACAGTTGGAATGAGTCTTTAACCGATTGGACTGCGTGGAGGAAACAACCTGTGTAATAATCATCAGCAGATAAACAGACGACGCTTCTTACTTCCTCTGCTGCGCCGACGAGCGGCGGGTGCAGATGAGCGCTACTATGACAACCACGACCACGGTAACGGCTCCCACGGAAACTATGATGATGACCAGGAGGTTGCTGTTCTTCTGGGGCGTCGCGCTGCCATGAGGCGGACGCATCTGGCCAATAGGAGACTCTGGAAACACATGAACCAGGAAGTGGGGGTTAAAAACTACAAATGTAAAAACTAGGAAATGAAGTTGAACATGAAAAATATTACGTACAAAAACGTATAAATTAAACACTACTAGGAAGGGAACTTGTCTGTCTGTCTGTCTGTCTGTCTGTCTCTGGTAAAAGAAGGGGAAGAGAGGGAGCAAGACAGGAAGAGAGAGAAGGAGGGAGATACCTAGAGAGAGGAGAGGAGAGGAAGGAGGAGAGGAGAGGAGAGAGGAGAGGAGAGGAGAGGAGAGAGGAGAGATATAACAAGTGACAGAGAGACGAAAGAAGAGAGAGGGGGAGGAAAAAGGGAGAAATGGAGAGAAATGGAGGCAAAGAGAGTCAGAGAGAGTACCTTTCATCTGTCTCTCTCTCTCTCTATCCTCTCACTCTTTTTCTACCTCTCTCTACCCCTCCTCTCTCTCTCACTCCCATTCAGTTGTCTCCCTCAATGAAAACCACAATACATCACAGCAGAAAGAAAGTACTTTGTTGGTTATTTCATCATCTCTCTCTCTCTCTCTCTCTCTCTCTCTCTCTCTCTCTCTTAAATGAGTCTTTTATTTCATTCCAGACTCCTGGTTTCTCTCAGCTGGTCTGGGGTCTGGATCTTGTCCATGTTCTGGTCCTGGCCTGACATGTCGTCTGATACTGAAACAGTTTCATGGTTCAGCCTCTGACAGCATCGGTAGAAGTCAGTCTCACTTTACGCTTTTGTTTTGTTTTGTTGTTGAAAATTCAAAACGTTCATCACAGTTGCTTCAACACAAGGGAACCTCCAACACATAAAGGTCTGTCTGTCTGTCTGTCTAGGAGACCATTATATTATTATAATTATGATTATTATCACTATTATGATCATTATTATTAGCATTGTTGTTGTTGTCA
>JAXDDX010000287.1:247500-260000 GCA_034670405.1 Hoplostethus atlanticus | reverse complement strand
CTTTCTCTTTCCCTCCCTCTCTCCTCTCCTCTCCTCCCTCCTTCGTACCTCCTTCTCCCATCCTTTCTCTTTCCCTCCCTCTCTCCTCCCTCCTCCCTCCTTCGTACCTCCTTCCTCCCATCCTTTCTCTTTCCCTCCCTCTCTCTCTCCTCTCCTCCTCCTTCGTACCTCTTCCTCCCATCCTTTCTCTTTCCCTTCCCTCTCTCCTCCCTCCTCCCTCCTTCGTACCTCCTTCCTCCCATCCTTTCTCTTTCCCTCCCTCTCTGCTCTCCTCTCCTCCATCCTTCGTACCTCCTTCCTCCCATCCTTTCTCTTTCCCTCCCTCTCTGCTCTCCTCTCCTCCATCCTTCGTACCTCCTTCCTCCCATCATTTCTCTTTCCCTCCCTCTCTGCTCTCCTCTCCTCCCTCCTTCATACCTCCTTCCTCCCATCCTTTCTCTTTCCCTCCTCCTCTCTCCTCTCCTCCATCCTTCATACCTCCTTCCTCCCATCCTTTCTCTTTCCCTCCTCTCTCTCTCCTCTCCTCCATCCTTCATACCTCCTTCCTCCCATCCTTTCTCTTTCCTTTCCTCTCTCCTCTCCTCCATCCTTCATACCTCCTTCCTCCCAACCTTTCTCTTTCCCTCCCTCTCTCCTCTCCTCCGTACCTCCTTCCTCCCAACCTCCCACCTCTCTCCTCACATCCTTCTTTACTTCCTTCCTTCACTCCCTCCTTCCCTCACTCTCTTCAATCAGTTTTCATCTGTTAGTACTTGAACATCTGAATAAATGTGAATTTTCTCATAATTATTTGTGTATTTTTTCAAGAAAAGAAGAAAGATGAGTGAAGAAATGAATTAGAGATGATCTCAAGATGATCTCAAGATGATTTCAAGATGATTTCAAGTTGATTTCAAGATGATTTCAAGTTGATTTCAAGTTGATTTCAAGTCGGTTTCAAGATGATTGGAAGATCTGAACTGATTTAAAGCCGTCTGCTTCTCAGCTGCAGGTTTGGTGTGAAGCAAACATAATTGGATTTGGGTTTTAATTTTACATCTACCTGCCAAGGAGGATGACTCACACACTCACACACTCACACACTCACACACACACACACACACACACACACGCCAATAAAATACCTACCTTGATCGTTGGCCATCTTGTCTGGATGTTCCACTGAGAGAAAAGAGAAAATATATATAAATATATATAAATATATATAAATATATAATACTATATTAAAGACCTTCAGCTACACACACACACATTCAGAAATATATCACACACACACACACACACACCCTTTGCGGTCCTGAAGCTGACCGGGTCGGACAGCGGCCCGACTCCCTTGGTGTTCTTGGCCTGGATCCTGAAGTAGTAGACGGTGTCCAGGTTCAGGTCCACCACCTGGTGGGTCAGCCGGTCACCGCTGATCGCCTCCATCACCCAGTCGTCGATCGGCATGTTCTTATCCAGCGTGTAGTATAAGATGTAGCCTGTCACACAGGAAACAGGAAACAGGAAACAGAAGACCTGATACAGCACGTTCAGTACAGAACACAGCCTGGGAGGACGAGACCATACTGAACACCATCGGTCCAGCATGATCCACCAGAGACCAGCAGCCAGAAGAAACAACATCTGAGGTTACAAGACTTTAACAGGGAAGAGTGTTTCTATCGGTGTGTGTGTGTGTGTGTGTGTGTGTGTGTGTGTGTGTGTTCAAGATTCAAGATTCAAGATTCAAGAACTTTATTTGTCACATACACACACAGGGTGTGTAGTGAAATGGAAAGTGGCAATGCTCAACGGGAATGTGCAAAGGGCAACAACAGTCACAGTATTTACAATAAAAAAACAACCAACACAATATTTACAGTATGAGCACTATACTATATATGTGTGTGTGTGTGTGTGTGTGTGTGTGTGTGTGTGTGTGTGTGTGTGTTGTGCTGCACTGTGCCTGCAGCCCCGTAGGGAGCGCTTGATTCCTCCACTGGGAGGCTCCAGGAGCACCAGCGCTCGTTTAAACAGACAGGCTACAACCAGCCGATCGCCCAGGGGCAGAGAGAGAGAGAGAGAGAGAGAGAGAGAGCAATGGAAGGACAGTGGAGGATGTGTGTGTGTACCTGAGATGAATAGTGTGTGTGTGTGTGTGTGCGTGTGTGTGTGTGTGTGTGTGTGTGTGTGTGTACCTGTGATTCGTCCGTTAGCCTCCATGGGTGGCTGCCAGCTGATTAAAATGGCGCGGGGTCTTCCCTCCCTGCTAATCACGGTCAGGTCCTTGGGGGCGGAGCTAGGAGCTGTCAATCACACATGAACACATAAAGTAACTAAACCTGAAGTACATGCAGGAGATGAAGGGTCAGTTTGTCGTGTCATCTGCTGGTGGTTTGTTTAGTTGAACAGTGTGTGTGTGTGTGTGCGTGTGCGTGTGTGTGCGTGTGTGTGTGTGTGTGTGTGTGTGTGTGTGTGTGCAGCACCATGTTAACCTCTCATGGCGGACCGCCCTGTTCATTAATAGAACTGCTCGTTAAATCTGTCAGCTCATCCTGGAGGTAATTACAGATCAGCCTGTTGGGAGGCTGACAGGCTGCAGTTAACATAAATACAGACGCTGTTGGATATCATGAAACCAGCACCACCGAAGAAGTCAATAAGAGGATTACAAATGAAATATCCAGGAGATGAACTGCAGCAGACCTCAGATCCAACCAGATCACTAGTATTACTACTAGTATTACTACTAATAGTACTACATAGTACTACATGAATCCAGTAGATTTACACGTTGCCTTGAATCACTTTTATAACTGAACAAGGTTTTAGAAATCCACCAGTATGAAGATAATGGACCCTGACCCAGTCAAGACCCAGATCCAGTCAAGACCCTGATCCAGTTCTGATGGCTCAACAACAACAACAACAACAACAACAACAACAACATCAACATTCAGGACTAATTGAGAAGATGGAGATGTTGTATGAAGACCCAGTTCAACCACTACAGTTAGTTCCAATAAATGTCAGCCCCCCCCCCCCACCCAGTCCTACAGTACAAACATGATGGTCCATGATGGTCCATGATGGTCCATGATGGTCCATGATGGTCCATGATGGTCCACATCCTTAAAGGGAAACCTGATGGACTCTTTTGGCGAGAAAGATCCGGAAGCCTTCCTATTGAAACCAACGGTTCAGCTGCTGTTACCAACATGACATCTGAGGAAAAGACTGACAGCACGAGACTAAACCAACTGATGGAACTGTGTGTGTGTGTGTGTGTGTGTGTGTGTGTGTACCTGCTTCGTAGGTGGTAGCGTGGGCCGTCATGCTCCAGGTACTGGACTTGCGACCTTTCGTTACCATCACAGCAAACTCATACATGGTGTTTGGTTTGAGGGCGGTGACGGTGTGGCTCAGAGCCGTGGTGTCTGCAGACTGGACACACACACACACACACACACACACACACACACACACACAGACACACACACACACACACACACACACACACACAGACACACACAGACACACACACACACACACACACACACACACACACACACACATTTTTTTTCACCATTTGAAAAGTGAAACTTATTGCAACACTTGACAAATACTTGCATGTACACACCACACACAGATACACTGATATATACACACATACATTCCTGCAGACAAACACAGGCAATCACAGACACACACACACATGGTCACATGCACAGATGTTGAATAGACACACACTCATACAAGCATGAAACAAATACACACACACACACACACACACACACATGCTAGCATGAAACACACACACTCATTGTTTCCTACCTTGAACTTGCCGCTGGTGGAGTAGCTGGTCTTCCATTTGACCGAGTAGTACCGGACCTCCGAGGTCTTCTGGTTCTTGGTCATGGAGTTGTCGGCCCAGGAGACCCGGACCGAGTCCGGGGACAGGGCCACGGCTTGGACCCCCACCGGGGGGATCATGGGGGTGCTGGTGTCTGGCATGGGAGTGGGGTATTTATCAAACAAATGGAAGAGATCATCGTCGGACGGGTCTATGGGGTCTGGGGGGGGGCGGGGGGGGGGGGGGTAACGGTAACGAGGGTGTTGGTGAGTTAGGAGGTGGAGACATGATATAATGAGTACGTATGGGGACGTAGGTGTACAAGCACACACACACACACACACACACACACATTGTAATGGTACGATCGCAGGGCAAGCACAATAACAAGATGCAAGCATTCACAATGCACACACACACACACACACACACACACACACACACACACACGCACACACATATGCAGGCATGCACATGCACACACACAAACGCAAAAATGAACATAAATAGGATGACGTGCAAGTTTGAAAGTTCATGGATCCATGTTTGATTACAACCAGAAGATGAGAGGAGGGAGGAGTTGAGGAGGGAGGAGTCGAGGAGGGAGGAGATGAGAAACAGATGAAGGAGGAAGTGAAAAACAGAGAAAAGAGGAGAGAAAAGGACAAAGAGTAAGAAGACAGTAAGGAATAAAAGCTGTTCCTCTAATCAGGAAGACCCATAGATCCACAGAGAGGCGGGGCTACTGGGCTCACACAGGGGGGTGGGGCTACAGGGCTCACACAAGGGGGGGGGGGCTACGGGGCTCACACAAGGGGGGGCGGGGCTACGGGGCAAAGCAGACAGGATGCAGATGAAACCTGTCGGGACGGTGGAACAACCGATAACTAACTAATGGATTGAAGAGTTTTAAGACTAAGAGAGGCGGTGAGCTGCTAGCCGTCCATGTGGATCTATCACTACAGCTAAAGAGCTAGTGCTGCCTTCAAGTGCTGTCAGAAATATCGTAAATACGACAGAGTGCACATGAACAACTCGACTGGGAAGTTTGGGAATTTCTTTGAAACCTGAGTTGCAAAGACGTGTAGGTGTCAGAGAGCACGGACGCCTTAACATGATTATGATATGTTGTTGTTTGGTTGCTATGGAAACCATTAGTAACGTCTCTTCCTATTTCCACTGTTTGCTTAGCTGTTTGTTGGCATGCATTGATGTGCGTCTATGTTTTCCTCCTGGTGTTGAAGAGACAACAGAGTTTATAACCCTGCAACAACTTTTAGCTACGAAATGAATTGAACAATACTAATTATTGGGATGTTGATTTCCTCCATTCTGTATCTCTGTATCTGTATCTGTATCTCTGTATCTGTATCTCTGTATCTGTATCTGTATCTCTGTATCTCTGTATCTGTATCTCTGTATCTCTGTATCTGTATCTCTGTATCTGTATCTGTATCTGTATCTGTATCTGTATCTTGTATCTGTATCTGTATCTCTGTATCTGTATCTGTATCTGTATCTGTATCTGTATCTCTGTATCTGTATCTGTATCTCTGTATATCTGTATCTCGTATCTGTATCTCTGTATCTGTATCTCTGTATCTCTGTATCTCTGTATCTCTGTATCTGTATCTCTGTATCTGTATCTGTATCTGTATCTGTATCTCTGTATCTGTATCTGTATCTCTGTATCTGTATCTGTATCTCTGTATCTCTGTATCTGTATCTCTGTATCTGTATCTGTATCTGTATCTCTGTATCTGTATCTGTATCTCTGTATCTGTATCTCTGTATCTGTATCTGTATCTCTGTATCTGTATCTGTATCTGTATCTGTATCTCTGTATCTCTGTATCTGTATCTGTATCTCTGTATCTGTATCTGTATCTCTGTATATCTGTATCTCCGTATCTGTATCTCTGTATCTGTATCTTCTGTATCTGTATCTCTGTATCTGTATCTGTATCTCTGTATCTGTATCTGTATCTCTGTATCTGTATCTCTGTATCTGTATCTGTATCTCTGTATCTGTATCTGTATCTCTGTATCTGTATCTCTGTATCTGTATATCTGTATCTCTGTATCTGTATATCTGTATCTGTATCTGTATCTGTATCTCTGTATCTGTATCTCTGTATCTGTATCTCTGTATCTGTATCTCTGTATCTGTATATCTGTATCTCTCTATCTGTATCTGTATCTGTATCTCTGTATCTGTATCTCTGTATCTGTATCTCTGTATCTCTGTATCTGTATATCTGTATCTCTGTATCTGTATCTCTGTATCTCTGTATCTGTATCTGTATCTGTATCTCTGTATCTGTATCTCTGTATCTGTATATCTGTATCTCTGTATCTGTATCTCTGTATCTCTGTATCTGCATCTGTATCTCTGTATCTGTATCTCTGTATCTGTATCTCTGTATCTGTATCTGTATCTGTATCTGTATCTCTGTATCTGTATCTGTATCTCTGTATCTGTATCTGTATCTCTGTATCTGTATCTCTGTATCTGTATCTCTGTATCTGTATCTGTATCTGTATCTGTATCTCTGTATCTGTATCTGTATCTCTGTATATCTGTATCTGTATCTCCGTATCTGTATCTCTGTATCTGTATCTGTATCTGTATCTCTGTATCTGTATCTCTGTATCTGTATATCTGTATCTCTGTATCTGTATCTCCGTATTTGTATCTCTGTATCTGTATCTGTATCTGTATCTCTGTATCTGTATCTCTGTATCTGTATCTCTGTATCTGTATCTCTGTATCTGTATCTCTGTATCTCTGTATATCTGTATCTCTGTATATCTGTATCTGTATCTCTGTATCTGTATCTCTGTATCTGTATCTCTGTATCTCTGTATCTGTATATCTGTATCTCTGTATATCTGTATCTCTGTATCTCTGTATCTGTATCTGTATCTCTGTATCTGTATCTCTGTATCTGTATATCTGTATCTCTGTATCTGTATATCTGTATCTCTGTATATCTGTATCTCTGTATCTCTGTATCTGTATCTGTATCTGTATCTCTGTATATCTGTATCTCCGTATCTGTATCTCTGTATCTGTATCTGTATCTGTATCTCTGTATCTGTATCTCTGTATCTGTATATCTGTATCTCTGTATCTGTATCTCCGTATCTGTATCTCTGTATCTGTATCTGTATCTGTATCTCTGTATCTGTATCTCTGTATCTGTATCTCTGTATCTGTATCTCTGTATCTCTGTATATCTGTATCTCTGTATATCTGTATCTGTATCTCTGTATCTGTATCTCTGTATCTCTGTATCTGTATCTGTATCTCTGTATCTGTATCTCTGTATCTGTATATCTGTATATCTGTATCTCTGTATCTGTATATCTGTATATCTGTATCTCTGTATCTGTATCTCTGTATCTCTGTATCTGTATCTCCGTATCTGTATCTGTATCTGTATCTGTATCTCTGTATTTGTATATCTGTATCTCCGTATCTGTATCTGTATCTGTATCTGTATCTCTGTATTTGTATATCTGTATCTGTATCTCTGTATCTGTATCTCCGTATCTGTATCTGTATCTCTGTATCTCTGTATCTGTATCTGTATCTCTGTATTTGTATATCTGTATCTGTATCTCTGTATCTGTATCTCCGTATCTGTATCTGTATCTCTGTATCTCTGTATCTGTATCTCTGTATCTGTATCTCTGTATCTGTATCTGTATCTCTGTATCTGTATCTCTGTATCTCTGTATCTCTGTATTTGTATATCTGTATCTGTATCTGTATCTCTGTATCTGTATCTCTGTATCTGTATCTGTATCTGTATCTCTGTATCTCTGTATCTGTATCTCTGTATCTGTATCTCTGTATCTCTGTATCTCTGTATCTGTATCTCTGTATCTGTATCTCTGTATCTCTGTATCTGTATCTGTATCTCTGTATTTGTATATCTGTATATCTCTATCTGTATCTCTGTATCTGTATCTCCGTATCTGTATCTGTATCTCTGTATCTCTGTATCTGTATCTGTATCTCTGTATCTGTATCTCCGTATCTGTATCTGTATCTCTGTATCTCTGTATCTCTGTATCTGTATCTCTGTATCTGTATCTCTGTCACATTTATACAATAAAACAACAGGAAGCAAAACTGACTTGTTGTTGACTGGTGCTGTTTCCAACCAAAACAGTTGAATGCACCACAAGTCGGATTTACGACTTCTCAACATGATGAGGAGACCCTGAAGGCAGCGTAACACAAAACAGAGACTACCGGTTCTAAAACAGAGCTAGGATCAGTAGAGTGGAGCTTCCCCCGTGTGGTAAAAGCTGCTCTACTGATTCTAGCTCTGTGACTTCTGCTCTAGAGGGAAACCTACTGGAGAGAAGAGGCAGGAAGGAAGAGAGTTAGTGACAAACCCAGTAAACAGATCAGATACTTTAACAGTCAATGAACACAATGACTTCCTATCCTCCTTAGTGACTTCAAAGCAACAATACGTTAGTTTAGTGTTATCGTATCTGTTGCTGACTGAATCCTCCTGTGTATTTTCTCTTGACACCACCTGATTAGATACAGGATCATGGAAAAGTGAGAGATTTTGCTGGAGGTCAAACAAGAAACCTACAACACCTTCAGCTTCATGTATTTCTACTTTATCTGTTCTGGTTCTGTTGCCACTTGATTTCTAAACGACAACAAATTAAAGTGAAATACTGAAAATACTGAAATGATGAATGAGATGAAACCTGAAAACCTGCCAGCGTTTTGTTTCTGCTTGTTTGAGGAAGAATCAGATTTTAAGATCTATCTCATCTCCATCCCTCTATCCTTTACTCTCTACACACACACACACACACACACAGATTTTGAAGTGCAGCTGGAACAGATCATTGCTCCGTCTAATCAGCCTGTGGTTAAACTCTCAGCTCCACTATGAACCTTTAAAACGCCGGAGGGGAAAAATACGATTTACTGATGAAACAAAACAACTGAGAGGACAATGATTACAACAGGTGGTAAAGAATGGCCTACCATCATCCTGACCAGTTCCACCAGTCTCCTACTGGTTCCACTGGGAGCTGACCAGTACCACCAGTCCTCTACTGGTTCCACTGGGAGCTGACCAGTACAACTAGTCTCCTACTGGTTCTACTGGGAGCTGACCAGTACCACCAGTCTCCTACTGGTTCCACTGGGAGCTGACCAGTACCACCAGTCCCCTACTGGTTTCACTGGGAGCTGACCAGTACCACCAGTGTTCGGTCCTCTAGTTTGGCCCTGACATCTAATGTGTTGCTGTTGAAGAGACGTTTAGTTCCAGGCTACCAGAGAACGATGAAACACAGATTGATGACAGAGAGAGAGAGAGAGAGAGAGGGGGGGGGGGAGGGAGAGAGAGAGAGAGAGAGAGAGAGAGTGGGAGAGAGAGAGAGAGAGAGAGAGAGAGAGTGCCCCAGGCTAACACCCAGCAGGCGTGTGGTTGTTAAACTGGTCGTCCAGCAGAACTGACAGAATACTGATGGGGACAGAGACCCTCCCCCCCCCCTCCATCATTCCCTCCTTGCTTTCTTCTTGCCATCTCTCCCTAACTCTCCCCCCTTCTCTTTCCCTGCCTCCCACCTCCATCACCTCCCTCATCTTCTTCTATCCTTCCATCTCTCCAACTCTCCCAAACTCTCTCCTCCCTATCTCCTTTCCTTCCTCCATCTTTCTCCATCTTGTCTGTCTCTCCCCCTCTCCCCCTCTCCCTCCTCTCCCTCTCTCTCTGTCTCAGTTGATTAAATGGAGGTGTGGAGGTTGGGGATCTGTTTCCTTGCTGCAGTGTGAAGCCAGGCAGTATATAAGGAGGATCCAGACGTTAACGAGGCGTTCTTTAGTGCTCTTCTGTCGTAAAAGAGACTGCAGCAGCCTGATGCCATAAAGTGACAAAATCTATCTAGCTCTGTAAAGGGGGAGTGGGGGAGGAGGGGTGGGGGAGGAGAGAGGGAGAGAGAGAGAGAGAGAGAGGTGTGGTCTCAAGTGTGTATGAGTGTTTTAGGTGTGTGTGTGTGTGTGGTGTGTGTGATTGGATTTTCATGGCGCGTGCATTTGCAGGTACTGTATGTGTGTCATATAGGGGTTTGTGTGTGTGTGTGTGTGTGTGTGTTATTGTTGATGACCTTGTCAGCGCAGTAATGGGTTTAGTTTCTGTCTCTGCCCTCAGGGGCCTCAGGGGCCCCTTCTGATCAACTGTAGCCTGTCATAATACAACTCTATGTTTCTCTATCTATAAGCATCTCTATATATCTCTATGTATCTTAGTGAATCTATATCTCTATATAGTTCTAGTTGGATCTATATGTCTTCATGTTTCTCTGTATCTCTCTATATATTTCATGTGTCTATATATCTCTATATATCTCATGTGTCTGTATATCTCTATATATCTCCATGTGTCTGTATCTCTATATGTCTCTCTCTACATATATGTCTATATCTTTATATTTCTATAAACGTCGCTCGTCATTATAATCTCCATGATGCTTCAGATGCTTCAGATGCTTCAGTAACAACTGAACTGGGTTTACAACACACTTGACACCCAAAGACAGAAATACAGGACATGATCATTAATAGATACTAAAGACATAAACTAAATGAAATAAAGACATATCTCTATATCGCTATATATCCCTATATCTATATTTCTCTATATATGTATCTACACATCTCTGTGTCCCTCTATATCTCTAAATGTCTCTACACGTCTCTCTATATCTCTAAATGTCTCCATACGTCTCTTTATATCTCTAAATGTCTCCACACGTCTCTCTATATCTCTAAATGTCTCTACACATCTCTCTATATCTCTAAATGTCTCCATACATCTCTTTATATCACTAAATGTCTCTACACGTCTCTCTATATCTCTAAATGTCTCTACACATCTCTCTATATCTCGAAATGTCTCCATACATCTCTTTATATGTCTAAATGTCTCTACACATCTCTCTATATCTCTAAATGTCTCTACACGTCTCTCTATATCTCTAAATGTCTCTACACATCTCCCTATATCTCTAAATGTCTCTACACATCTCTCTATATCTCTAAATGTCTCCATACATCTCTTTATATCACTAAATGTCTCTACACGTCTCTCTATATCTCTAAATGTCTCTACACATCTCTCTATATCTCGAAATGTCTCCATACATCTCTTTATATGTCTAAATGTCTCTACACATCTCTCTATATCTCTAAATGTCTCCATACATCTCTTTATATCTCTAAATGTCTCTACACATCTCTTTATATCTCTAAATGTCTCTACACATCTCTCTATATCTCGAAATGTCTCCATACATCTCTTTATATGTCTAAATGTCTCTACACATCTCTCTATATCTCTAAATGTCTCCATACATCTCTTTATATCTCTAAATGTCTCTACACATCTCTCTATATCTCGAAATGTCTCCATACATCTCTTTATATGTCTAAATGTCTCTACACATCTCTCTATATCTCTAAATGTCTCCATACATCTCTCTATATCTCTAAATGTCTCTACACATCTCTCTATATCTCTAAATGTCTCCATACATCTCTTTATATCTCTAAATGTCTCTACACATCTCTCTATATCTCTAAATGTCTCTACACGTCTCTCTGGAGGGTCGTCAGCTGGCCCGGTGTGCTCTGTCCTATATATACCTCCCTCATGTTGTCTCTCTCTGTGAGGGAGGTCTCCCCTCCCCCGGCAGGCCTGAAGAGATACCCGGCCACACACTCATACATGCTTTACATTCCCGATGCACTGATTCCTACACGTTGAATGGTTTTACTTATGTTTTGTAAAATAAATTACTTTTCTTAGCGGCCAGCTCGTGTTGTCTCCCTACCATGTTGCAGCTTTTGAGCCAGGCTGTGACACTCTAAATGTCTCTACACATCTCTCTATATCTCTAAATACCTCTATGAATCTATATATCTCTATGGATCTCTTTTCATCTCAATATATCTCTACACTACAAACCTACAGCAGGTAGAAAATGAGCTACACAGGGAATTCTTCCTTTCATGCTTCACATTCCCACCTTGTGTCCTCATGCAACCTCTCTCCTCCAGTGGTGTATCAGTTTTCTTTCCTTCTCTCCCTCCTCCCTTCCCCCTTTCTCCTTGTCCTGATTTCTTTCTCTCCTTCTTTCTCTCTAACTCCTCCTTTCTGTCTGTCTTTCTCATCTATGAGACTTCATTAGAGCATCAAATGTCAAATTGTGTCTCTCTCTCCTCTCTTTCTCTGTCACTCCTCTTCCCCATCCCTCGTTTCTCATCATCCCTCTCTCTTTCTCTCTCTCTCTCTCTCTCTCTCTGTCTCAGGACTTAACATCCCATATTCATCTCTTCTCTCTTGCTCGTCCCTCATTGTTTCGTAGGATAAAAAACAAAATCTCGTCAGGAAAATTAAAAAGCAGAAATCCTTTAACCGATGTTCGTGAAAGCAACACGCCAAGCAGCCGCAGCAATGGGTTTCTTATGAATGCCATCACATCATGAGGGTTGAAAACCTCAAAACGTCGTGTTTTTATGAGGCTAATAAAGGATTTATGATAGTCGGAGGCTGGCTGGGTGACGAGGGGAAGGACGGCTGTTTAATTCATAAGATGAAACTTGGCTGAGAGTTGGATGC
>JAXDDX010000287.1:240000-245000 GCA_034670405.1 Hoplostethus atlanticus | reverse complement strand
TGGGAGGATGTTTCTCTTCTTCTACCTTTCACAATTAAATTTCCAATTCTAGCGCCTTCCTTATTAAATTCCTTTAAATTATTGATCCTAATTCAATCCAGGTTTTATAATAATGAATGAATGGCTGGAGGAGTGTACTGTGTCAATATCGGCATTTTGCAGAGCCGGCTTAGTGTGGAATGGAAATGTTCAATATCCATGTTGATGAGGACGAATACAGGGAACATGAGAGACAGGTTGGAAAATCACCTGTATGATACTTCCAGAATCACTCTTTCTCTCTCTCTTTTCTTTGTCTCTAAGTCTCTCGCCCACTTTCTCTCAGTCTGTCTGGTGTTACATCAGTGCTGTCCACCATCACCACCCTGGTGTCCTTTAGCAAGGCACTGAATGGCTAACGGCTCCAGACAGAGCATCCATCCATCCATCCACCCATTCATCCTCCAACTCAGCATCCATCCACCCATCCATCCTCCAACTCACCATCCATCCATCCCTCCATACCCACCTAGGTTTTCTATGGAGTAGTATCTCTGCTTGCTGTCGACTCGTACAGTCTCGGCGTACGGACTTCCAACGCCGTAGCCGATGATGTATCCTCGTACCAGGATGTTGGGGCTGAGTGGTGGAGTCCAGGACATGATGATGCTGTTGGGAAGAGGCCGGACATGGAGAGAGCTGGGCTGGTTGGGCACCTGGCTCTCTGGGAAGACAGCAACAAACATGTTGATTAACTTCAGTATCAGTGTGTCAGGTAGGTCTTTCCTGGGAGAAACCCTCAGGAAGTGATGCATTTTACATTTTAACAGAAGAAGAACTGGGTAGTTAGCATGAGCAGCAATAGCCACCATGGCTGAACAGACAAAGAAAAGAGCGCCACTTACAGGAACTCAAACTCCATCAACAGAAGATCCAAGGAGAAAGTCATTTTTTGAACAAATGTGTCTAATCTAGCACTGAGCCTTGACAACTGAAATCTGTCAATAGTACAAAATAGTTTAATTGTAATTCAACTTGTGCTGTAGATGTGAAGATGTAAATGGGTAGGCATGCTGCCTTCAAGTGCTCCTTGCAAATTCCCACTACAGATTCAAGTGCTATTCCTAAATGAACCTTGTTAAAATGAACCAACAGCAATACTTTGTGCTGCAGCAGTCAAATAAATGACATATAATTGATGTTTTACTTCATTTATTAGCTGGAAGTTTGTGTATATAATCTGTAGCAACATGAATCAACTCTGCTGCTATGAAGTATGCACAACTACTAGTTTAGCAAAGAGTGAAAAGGTAGTTATTCCCATTGGACACCAAACCTCCACGTAATAATACAATGCATCACTGTTACCATCACACTGTAAAAGCCTAGCCCGTTAGCAGTGCTATCGTAGCTAACAGATGCTAAACCTGTTAGCTCTGTATTAAAGTCTGATCAGCCTTGACAGTTGTATTGTTCCTGAACATCAGATTAGATCAGATTAGTCTCCTCAGGCCTCCGGGGAGACGGTTAATATCACTTTATTGAGTGATAATCCATTAAAATCAGATCTGGCCTGCCCCTCCTCCCCTCTAAACCCAGTTACCATGGATATATGCCTTCTTTATCTCCGCTGCTTCCTGCTGACGAATGACAACTTCTGGAAAAGATCGTCTCTTAGTTCCTACCCTGCAGCCGGGCTGGTACCATAAAGCATCATCACCACCGACGCCAGTTAAACACCAGCTGAGTGACTACACTATAAATGTCTATCGGCTATAATGTCGGTGATCCAGGACCTGAAGCTGCTGCTGGAAGTGGAGGATACATGACTAGAAGGTACATGTCCTTACTAAGGGTGGGTGATGCTGTCAGTCATGTCAGTGTGACTGTAGATTACATCCATTACATCCATTACATCCATTACATGCCTTCTGCTGTCCGGTGCTGCAGGGAGCTGGGAGACATCAGGGACGCACAAAACCAATTTATCTCTATTTCTATTTCTATTTTGTATTTCTTTCTCCATCACCCTCACTCTCTCTCAATTCAATTTAAAGACCTTTATTGACTTTATTGATTGCTTACAACAACAGCAAATATGAAATCAATGCTCTAAATAAAACAAATCAAATGAATTAAAATCATTTCAGACACGTTTCAATTTCATAAACCAGCAATTAAAAAACAATCTGTTTTACCCTCTTCTCCCTGTCTCCTTGTCTGTCTACCTGTCTGTCTCCCTGTCTGTCTGTCTGCCTGCCCGGCCATCCGTCCACCTGTCTGTCTGTCTGTCTGTCTGTCTCTGCCACTCTGGTCTGGATGTTTCTTTTTATCACTCAATCTCTTCTTTTCCCTCCCTCTGTTTCCTTCTTCTTCTTCCATCCATCTCTCATCTCTATTCTCTTCCTCCTCTTCTTATTCTTCCATCTTCCATTCCTCCCTTCATCCCTTTCTCTTTTTTCATTTCCTTACATTTCTATTCCTGCTGTTCCATTCTTTCCTTTGCCTTTCCTACCTCTCTTTTCCATCCCCTGTCCCTCCTCACCTTCTCTTCCATCCCCCCCCCCCACCCCCCTCCTCCTCCCCCCTCATCTCTCCATCCCCTGAGGCATATCTGAAGCTCTCCTGCTCCATCCATCCATTCGGTCCCTGGGCTGGTTAAATATTGATGCGGTGTTGGAGAGAGAAGGTATTTACATGCTGTCGTACAGATCGCTGCTATCAGACTGACAAACACACACATTATATCGCTGAAACCTCTGGAGGACCGAGACCAGACAGAGGGAGGAAGAGGGGGACAGAATGAGAGGAAAAGAAGGGATGATGGGTGGAAAAAGGTGAGAAAAATAGAAGAAAAAGACGGGGAAAGGAGGAGGGGAAGGGAGGAAGACAATGGAGGGAGAAGGAGGGAAAGGATGGAGGGAAAAGGAGGAGGAAGGAGAGAAAGAGGAAGATGGAAGGAGGAAGATAGAGGAGAAGGATGGAGGAGGGAGAAGATGAATCATTCCCCTCCTGTTTTACTGTCCAGGTTGACGTATGGCTAAAGGACCACACTGCCTTTATTTCCCAGAATCCTTTTCTCGTCTTACCGTCCAGGTCGTTCTCCGGCGTCTCGGCGGTAAACCAGTCGCTGGCCGGACCCGTCCCATTGGCTGTCATGGCTGCTACCTGGAAACTGTACTGACTACCTTTCTCCAGGCCTGGAGACAGGCAGACAGACAGACAGACAGACAGACAGACAGACAGACAGACAGACAGGGATCAGAGTCAGGAGGTGATGCTGTAGTCTAAGGTCTAGAGTCACAGAGCACCCTTGAGCAAGACACTGAACTCAACTGAGTTAATTTACTGAAGATTACTCAGATTAGGGCATGGAAGCGTAGAGGTTAGAGAAGCAGTTTTTTTAACTGGAGGGTTGCTGGTTTGAATCCTTTAAAGCCTCTGATTGTGATTCCCTCTGACTGGACTCTGACTGTCTTCAGGGTCCAAACATCACCAGGCTTCATTCGGTTACAACTGTGGCTTTTACTCAGACAGCTAAAAGAAAAGATTACTGGAGACAGCCAGACAGGCCTGCAGCTACAGATCAGATTAACACACACACACACACACACACACACACACACATTGAGATAGACAAAATATGCAGCTATACATAAGGACGCTCAATGCAAGCACACACACACAAAGGTATGCATCAACACAGACGCACAAGTGAGGAATGCCTACACACACACACACACACACACACACACACACACACACCTGCCAGTGGGAAATTAATTCTCATGAGGAGAGGCAGATAAAGATAGCTATCACTAGAAAATAATGAACAGTAATATCAGTTTCATTCAAATCCAGCAACGCTCAAATTGAAATAATAGCTTGTGGCATTCTAAATGCACACACACACACACACACACACACACACACACACACACACACACACACAGAGAGAGAGAGAGAGGGGGAAAGACAAACAGAAGCAAGCAGAAACACACAGATGAAAACAGACACACAGCTAGAAACACACACCCACGCAGGCACTGACAGAAACACACACACACACACACACACACACACACACAGACGAAAGCAGCAAAACACAGACACACATCAATGCAGAAGGAATCACATGCACACACACAAATGCAGACTCACCCACACAGACTCATGCAGAGATGAAAACATACGCTGACACACACACACACACACACACACACACACACACACACCTTGAGGACTTTTTTCATTGTCTTTGTCATTTCTCCCTGTTATTATTTCTCTGTTGGTTTCATCCTCGCTCAGCTAATAGACCAATCAGATCAATCAGATCAATCAGACTGAACCGGATCAATCCAGATCAAATCCAGATCAAGAACAACAGAGTATGGATCACATATCCCAGAAGCAGTTGTAGAGTTATTGTAGAGAAACAGAATGAAGAGGGAAAGGCTGTGTGGATACCAGTGTGATGCCCCATGTGATCCATACCAGCCAATCAGCTGTGAGCGTGTATCCTACACATATAATAAATGGGTTTCTAGAAATATTGTGTCGCTGAGGAAGTGGATGGAAACTTTTGGCAGATGTTTCAGAGCAGCACCTCTGCACTAGAGCTCTGGTCCTTCATATATTTTTGAGCATCTGAAATGAAAAATGAAGTAAAGTATATTTTTCTGCAGCTCGGTGCAGTTTTTTTTTCCTGTTATTCAGCAGAGTGGGAATTCTTCATGACCTACTTATTTCACCGTACACTTTTTGTACCCCATTAATGCGAGCGTTTGACAGACGGTGAGGTGCAGGAGCAACGAGTCCAACCCGTTATGTGCAGCCTCAATTCAATATGTTCAAAATAAAAAAAATAAAAATAAAAACTTCTCCAACCCCCACCCCCTCCTCCCACCTCCTCCCTGACAATTTCACCAACGTCTTTCACAAGAAGGTTAACGATATCCGATCCTCCTTCCCTCACCCCCCGGCTGGTGCTCCACGCACCAACCACACCTGTCTGCCTTCCT
>JAXDDX010000287.1:207500-232500 GCA_034670405.1 Hoplostethus atlanticus | reverse complement strand
GTCTGGAACCTGCTGTCGACTGGGGAGCTGGAGAGTCAGTGAACTCATCTTAGCTGGAGAGTCAGTGAACTCATCTTAACTACAGATAAATATAATGAGGTCATATTTAGTTTCCCCTCTCAGGCTCTGTAACCTTCAGGAAGGAAACTCTGTTGTTCTAATAATAATATTAATAATATAATAACAATAATAATAATAATAATAATAATAATAATAATAACAATAATAATAATAATATAATTATAATAATAATAATAATAATAATATTAATTAATATCTGTATAATTATTATATAGTAACTTTGGTCTGTTAACCATAAACCATCTATTGATTCAGCTGCTAACTCTGGAGTATGTGTGTGTGTGTGTGTGTGTGTGTGTGATAGTTTTTGTGGATTAGCCCACAAGTCATTGTTATCATCACTACACAGCTGGAAGATTCATAATGCAGGCTGACTGGATGAGTGTGTGTGTGTGTGTGTGTGTGTGTGTTTGCTGCTGGATAGACGCCTCCAACCTGTCTGTCTGTTTAATATCACCTGTCTGTCTGCCACCCTGTCTCTCTCTCTCTCTCTCTCTCTCTCTGTCTTTTACTTTAACTTCTTCTTGTTCTTGCCACGTTGCCATACATAACAAACACTCTTTCTCACACACACACACACACACACACACACCCGTCCTGTCCTGTTAGTGTCAGTGTGTGTTGAGTGACCAGAGGAATTTATGGAGTGCCAGACTCCATTAGTGTTGGAGGCTGAGAGGCTGAAATGAAGCAGCATCTTCCCACTTCCCTGCTTAATTAAAGACCCCTCGTGTCGCCTAATGAAATGAGAGACAGTGTGTGTGTGTGTGTGTGTGTGTGTGTGAGTGTGTGAGTGTGTGTGTGTGACTAATGAAATTGCGCCTGGGTACTTTTTTCCATACAGCCTGCTCTTCCAACCTTACTAATGACCTCCTACACACACACACACACACACATAAACACACACACACACACACACACACACACACACACACACACACACACACACACAGATAATAGAGAGCACCTGTGTATTGAGCAGTGCCAGTGTCTCTTCATGGCTGAATGGGTGCAGCGCTCCATACTGGGACCAGTAAAACCATTTAAACCTCATCTCCTAAACTGGTGAGGCGTCAGACTGCAGCGGCGTTCGGCGTGCACAGGAAATGCTTTCATGTGTATTGTCTGGATTAAAATAATGACCTGTTTCATTGAAGTTCACCTCCAAACGCTGGAATGAAACAGCTGAGGTCATTCAGTCAACCAAAAAATAGTGTCTCTCTCATTTTGGAGACCAACTTCAACTCAAACAACTCCATGACTCCATTGGACCAATCAACAGACGCTAGCGAGGTGCAGAGCTCACCGTCTGACAGGGTGGTGATGCTGGTGGTTTCCGTGGCAACGCCGGGTCCGTAGCGGTTGAGCGCCAACACGCGAACGCCGTACTCTGTGAACTTGTTGAGTCCCTCCATCTTGTAGTTGAGTCCAGAAACCTCCACACTCTGAGGACACAGACAGGACGGAGGATTCATTCAAATCACCGTGCAGTATTACTACTAGTACTAATAGTTATACTACTAATACTAATACTACTACCAGCACCCACCTGCTCCTTCCCGGAGGGGCTCTCGGTCCACAGCAGCCGGTACCCCAGCAGGGGGCCGTTGGGCTGGGCTGGAGGCTCCCAGCTCACCTGGATGGAGGTCGGAGACAAAGACTCTGCTAGGAGACTGTCCACCTGGCTGGGAACCTGGACTGAAGAGAAAGAGACAGGTGTTACAGGACTGAAGAGAAAGAGACAGGTGTTACAGGACTGAAGACAGAGAGACAGGTGTTACAGGACTGAAGACAAAGAGACATGTGTTACAGGACTGAAGAGAGAGAGACAGGTGTTACAGGACTGAAGACAGAGAGACAGGTGTTACAGGACTGAAGAGAGAGAGACAGGTGTTACAGGACTGAAGACAGAAAGACAGGTGTTACAGGACGGAAGAGAGAGAGAGACAGGTGTTACAGGACTGAAGACAGAGAGACAGGTGTTACAGGACTGTAGAGAGAGAGACAGGTGTTACAGGACTAAAGACAGAGAGACAGGTGTTACCGGACTGAAGAGAGAGAGACAGGGGTTACAGGACTGAAGAGAGAGAGACAGGTGTTACAGGACTGAAGACAGAGAGACAGAGAGAGACAGGTGTTAGAGGACTGAAGAGAGAGAGACAGGTGTTACAGGACTGAAGAGAAGAGAGACAGGTGTTACAGGACTGAAGACAGAAAGACAGGTGTTACAGGACTGAAGAGAGAGAGAGACAGGTGTTACAGGACTGAAGACAGAGAGACAGGTGTTACAGGACTGTAGAGAGAGAGACAGGTGTTACAGGACTGAAGACAGAGAGACAGAGAGAGACAGGTGTTACCGGACTGAAGAGGGAGAGACAGGGGTTACAGGACTGAAGAGAGAGAGACAGGTGTTACAGGACTGAAGACAGAGAGACAGAGAGAGACAGGTGTTAGAGGACTGAAGAGAGAGAGACAGGTGTTACAGGACTGAAGAGAGAGAGACAGGTGTTACAGGACTGAAGACAGAAAGACAGGTGTTACAGGACTGAAGAGAGAGAGAGACAGGTGTTACAGGACTGAAGACAGAGAGACAGGTGTTAGAGGACTGAAGAGAGAGAGACAGGTGTTACAGGACTGAAGAGAGAGAGACAGGTGTTACAGGACTGAAGACAGAAAGACAGGTGTTACAGGACTGAAGAGAAAGAGAGACAGGTGTTACAGGACTGAAGACAGAGAGACAGGTGTTACAGGACTGTAGAGAGAGAGACAGGTGTTACAGGACTGAAGACAGAGAGACAGAGAGAGACAGGTGTTACCGGACTGAAGAGGGAGAGACAGGTGTTACAGGACTGAAGACAGAGAGACAGAGAGAGACAGGTGTTAGAGGACTGAAGAGAGAGAGACAGGTGTTACAGGACTGAAGAGAGAGAGACAGGTGTTACAGGACTGAAGACAGAGAGACAGGTGTTAGAGGACTGAAGAGAGAGAGACAGGTGTTACAGGACTGAAGACAGAGAGACAGAGAGAGACAGGTGTTAGAGGACTGAAGAGAGAGAGACAGGTGTTAGAGGACTGAAGAGAGAGAGACAGGTGTTACAGGACTGAAGACAGAGAGACAGGTGTTACAGTACTGAAGAGAGAGAGACAGGTGTTACAGGACTGAAGACAGAGAGACAGGTGTTACAGGACTGAAGAGAGAGAGACAGGTGTTACAGGACTGAAGACAGAAAGACAGGTGTTACAGGACTGAAGAGAGAGAGAGACAGGTGTTACAGGACTGAAGACAGAGAGACAGGTGTTACAGGACTGTAGAGAGAGAGACAGGTGTTACAGGACTGAAGACAGAAAGACAGGTGTTACAGGACTGAAGAGAGAGAGAGACAGGTGTTACAGGACTGAAGACAGAGAGACAGGTGTTACAGGACTGTAGAGAGAGAGACAGGTGTTACAGGACTAAAGACAGAGAGACAGAGAGAGACAGGTGTTACCGGACTGAAGAGAGAGAGACAGGGGTTACAGGACTGAAGAGAGAGAGACAGGTGTTACAGGACTGAAGACAGAGAGACAGAGAGAGACAGGTGTTAGAGGACTGAAGAGAGAGAGACAGGTGTTACAGGACTGAAGAGAGAGAGACAGGTGTTACAGGACTGAAGACAGAAAGACAGGTGTTACAGGACTGAAGAGAGAGAGAAACAGGTGTTACAGGACTGAAGACAGAGAGACAGGTGTTACAGGACTGTAGAGAGAGAGACAGGTGTTACAGGACTGAAGACAGAGAGACAGAGAGAGACAGGTGTTACCGGACTGAAGAGAGAGAGACAGGTGTTACAGGACTGAAGACAGAGAGACAGAGAGAGACAGGTGTTAGAGGACTGAAGAGAGAGAGACAGGTGTTACAGGACTGAAGAGAGAGAGACAGGTGTTACAGGACTGAAGACAGAGAGACAGGTGTTAGAGGACTGAAGAGAGAGAGACAGGTGTTACCGGACTGAAGAGAGAGAGACAGGGGTTACAGGACTGAAGAGAGAGAGACAGGTGTTACAGGACTGAAGACAGAGAGACAGAGAGAGACAGGTGTTAGAGGACTGAAGAGAGAGAGACAGGTGTTAGAGGACTGAAGAGAGAGAGACAGGTGTTACAGGACTGAAGAGAGAGAGACAGGTGTTAGAGGGCTGAAGACAGAGAGACAGGTGTTACAGGACTGAAGAGAGAGAGACAGGTGTTACAGGACTGAAGACAGAGAGACAGGTGTTACAGGACTGAAGAGAGAGAGACAGGTGTTACAGGACTGAAGACAGAAAGACAGGTGTTACAGGACTGAAGAGAGAGAGAGACAGGTGTTACAGGACTGAAGACAGAGAGACAGGTGTTACAGGACTGTAGAGAGAGAGACAGGTGTTACAGGACTGAAGACAGAGAGACAGAGAGAGACAGGTGTTACCGGACTGAAGAGAGAGAGACAGGGGTTACAGGACTGAAGAGAGAGAGACAGGTGGTACAGGACTGAAGACAGAGAGACAGAGAGAGACAGGTGGTACAGGACTGAAGACAGAGAGACAGAGAGAGACAGGTGTTAGAGGACTGAAGAGAGAGAGACAGGTGTTACAGGACTGAAGACAGAGAGACAGGTGTTACAGGACTGTAGAGAGAGAGACAGGTGTTACAGGACTGAAGACAGAGAGACAGAGAGAGACAGGTGTTACCGGACTGAAGAGAGAGAGACAGGGGTTACAGGACTGAAGAGAGAGAGACAGGTGTTACAGGACTGAAGACAGAGAGACAGAGAGAGACAGGTGTTAGAGGACTGAAGAGAGAGAGACAGGTGTTACAGGACTGAAGAGAGAGAGACAGGTGTTACAGGACTGAAGACAGAGAGACAGGTGTTACAGGACTGAAGAGAGAGAGACAGGTGTTACAGGACTGAAGACAGAGAGACAGGTGTTACAGGACTGAAGACAGAGAGATAGGTGTTACAGGACTGAAGACAGAGAGACGTGTTACAGGACTGAAGAGAGAGAGACAGGTGTTACAGGACTGAAGACAGAGAGACATGTGTTACAGGACTGAAGAGAGAGAGACAGGTATTACAGGACTGTAGAGAGAGAGACAGGTATACTACTACTGCTACAGAGACTCTGCATGGAGACTGAGGAGACAGAGAAATGATAGACAGACAGACAAACAGATAGATAGACAGGCAGACAGACAGACAGACACATACTTACATAGACTCCCTCCAGATTGATAGATATGATCAAATGCACATAATATCTGTGTGTGTGTGTGTGTGTGTGTGTCTCACGGTCTGGATGGGTGCTGATCTTCAGGACAGCAGAGCTCTCTCCAGGTCCTACGTCGTTGTAGGCCATCACCCTGAAGGAGTAGGTCTCCTCTGGCTTCAGGTTGGACACCGTCAGCTCTAAGGACTCCGGCTCCGAGACGTTCACTGACCGCTCCCTGCAATGGAAAGGACAGAATTATATACTTCCATATGTTTTGACTTAAGAAATATTATTCTTAGAAACATATTTTATTATTCTAATTCTAATGTCTTCTTCCCCTTCTTCATGATGATACTAATAACACTAGTATGTTATTTAAAATGAATATTTATATGATCAATTTAGAAATACACTATATTTTAAGCTATAGGCCTGAAAGGGGCAATTATATAAATATATAAATGTGTTTCTTTACAGAATAATGGTGAATTCTCTCCTAACCAGATTGTGGACCTGCCAAAACTAATGATAGTGTCTTAAATAATAGTTTTCTCCATTAATAGCCTGAAGTGTCTTGTCTCTAATAAAGACCTGCTGCTTGAGGAAAACAAAAGGCCCTGGTCATTAGTGGAAGTTTCACAGTAGTTCAGGAGGCAGATTCAAACCCACAATTTAGTGTTACAAGCCTAAACCCACTTAGCTAGAAGGTCATGTTTTAAATGAAGGGCGGTATTTTAAACTAGGTACTAGTGTTAAAACAAGAGCCCAGGGTTATTTTTTAAGAGTGTAGATAATCACAGCTATCCACTCTAATCTGTGTAATCCCTCTGTGACAGGAGGTAATCCCCAGATTAAAGCAACTCTTACAGCAACAGAGCCTGAAAGTACTGAACACATCACTGTGCTACACTGAAGCCTGGTTTCTACTACAGCGCCAAACAGGGCCAAACAGGGCCAAACTGGACCTGAACAGGACCAAACAGGACCAAACAGTGCTAGCCAAGGCTCACCCATTAACCTTGTTTCCACTACAGGGCCTTTCAATGTTAACAAAGCACTGAACACAGCGCTTAGAAAAGTGACTTTCTGTGGGTGGAAGTATCCCCACTACTTTTCCAGTGAAACGACGACAAAAACATCAGACATCAACGCTGTGGTTTCCTGATGGACCACAGGAGAGGAAATGACTGGTCTATATTTTAGAAGGAGTCATGGAAACGTAAAATAACAAGAAGTGCAATGCCTTACAGCTCCAGGAAGTAATATGGTCATTTGTGCCTCACGTCCTGTTGACCTGGCTGAACGTGGCGACTCACTCAACGTTTATTAAGCCACATGTCTCACCATGCTGTTAGGCTGCTGACAGACTGAGGGTTGGCTGGAGGATTAGCTGGATGTTCAGTTAACTAGCAGGGGGTTCAGTTAACCAGCAGGGTGTTCAGTTAACCAGCAGGAGGTTCAGTTAACCAGCAGGGTGTTCAGTTAACCAACAGGAGGTTCAGTTAACCAGTTGGATGTTCACTTAACTAGCAGGGGGTTCAGTTAACTAGCAGGGGGTTCAGTTAACCAGTTGGATGTTCAGTTAACAAGCTGGATGTTCAGTTAACCAGCAGGAGGTTCAGTTAACCAGCAGGATGTTCAGTTAACCAGCGGGTGTCCGGTTAACTAGCAGGGGGTTCAGTTAACCAGTTGGATGTTCACTTAACTAGCAGGAGGTTCAGATAACCAGCAGGATGTTCAGTTAACCAGCGGGTGTTCAGTTAACTAGCAGGGGGTTCAGTTAACCAATAGGAGGTTCAGTTAACCAACAGGATGTTCAGTTAACCAGCGGGTGTTCAGTTAACTAGCAGGGTGTTTAGTTAACCAGTTGGATGTTCAGTTAACCAGCAGGATGTTCAGTTAACCAGCGGGTGTTCAGTTAACTAGCAGGGGGTTCAGTTAACCAACAGGGTGTTCAGTTAACCAGCTGAATGTTCAGTTAACCAACAGGAGGTTCAGTTAACCAACAGGGTGTTCAGTTAACCAGCTGGATGTTCAGTTAACCAGCAGGAGGTTCAGTTAACCAGTTGGATGTTCAGTTAACCAGTTGGATGTTCACTTAACTAGCAGGAGGTTCAGTTAACCAGCTGGATGTTAAGTTAACCAGCGGGTGTTCGGTTAACTAGCAGGGGGTTCAGTTAACCAGTTGGATGTTCACTTAACTAGCAGGAGGTTCAGTTAACCAGCAGGATGTTCAGTTAACCAGCGGGTGTTCGGTTAACTAGCAGGGGGTTCAGTTAACCAATAGGAGGTTCAGTTAACCAACAGGATGTTCAGTTAACCAGCGGGTGTTCAGTTAACTAGCAGGGTGTTCAGTTAACCAGTTGGATGTTCAGTTAACCAGCAGGATGTTCAATTAACCAGCGGGTGTTCAGTTAACTAGCAGGGGGTTCAGTTAACCAACAGGGTGTTCAGTTAACCAGCTGAATGTTCAGTTAACCTACAGGAGGTTCAGTTAACCAGCTGAATGTTCAGTTAACCAGCTGTAGTTTCTATCTTGGTTATTTCTCTTTCTCTCTGTCTCAATTGTCTTTCTTTCTTTCTCTTCATCTCCCCATTCGGTTTCTTCTCTTTCTCTCTTTCTGTCACTCTCTCTTTCCAGACATCAGTAGGATGAACAAACTCTCTCTCTCCTCTCTGTCTCTCTCTCTCTCTCTCTCCTTCTCTCTCTTTCTCTCACTGATTCCTTTCATTTGCTCTCTAATACCTTTCTCTCTTCTCTCTCTTCATCCCTCACAATGTTTTTTTCTCTCTATTTCTTTCAGTCTTTCTGATCTTTCTGGACAAAACCTTTCTTGCCCTTAATCTCTCTCTCTCTCTCTCTCTCTCTATCTGTCTCTCTCTCTCTCCCCCTCCCTCACTCTCCTCTCTGTCTCTGTCTCTCTCTCTCTCTCTCTCTCTCTCTCTCTCTCTCTCTCTCTCTCCATGAAGAAACCAGTGTCTCTCTCTCCTATGGACTGTTAAGTGCAGTAAAGCGCTGCAGGCCAGTTTGTCCCTGAGGTAACAAACCTTAAAAGCCTGGATCTAAAAGCCTTCAGCCGGAGCTTGTCCTGTCAGAGGTTACCGTTTAACACCAGCAGGGGACTCGACACCATCTCACCACAGGGTTATTCTATTAAGTGTGCAGAGCCACAGTGTGTTGGAGGACTGGATTAAAAGGCATATTGGTCCTGAATACCTTCAGTACTCAAAAGACTGTTTCGCCACATTGTGCAGAATGACTGGGCAAAAATGAAATTACTGTTGTCTGTGGCACCACGGGTTCTATGTACCTTCAGAAGTCAACACCATGGGTCCTAAGTACCTTTAGAAGTCAACACCATGGGTCCAAAGTACCTTCAGAAGTCAACACCATGGGTCCTAAGTACCTTTAGAAGTCAACACCATGGGTCCAAAGTACCTTCAGAACTCAACAGCATTGGTCCAAAGTACCTTCAGAAGTCAACACCATGGGTCCAAAGTACCTTCAGAAGTCAACAGCATGGGTCCAAAGTACCTTTAGAGGTCAACACCATGGGTCCAAAGTACCTTCAGAAGTCAACAGCATGGGTCCAAAGTACCTTTAGAGGTCAACACCATGGGTCCAAAGTACCTTTAGAGGTCAACACCATCAGTCCAAAGTACCTTCAGAACTCAACAGCATCGGTCCAAAGTACCTTCAGAAGTCAACACCATGGGTCCAAAGTACCTTCAGAAGTCAACACCATGGGTCCAAAGTACCTTCAGAACTCAACAGCATTGGTCCAAAGTACCTTCAGAAGTCAACACCATGGGTCCAAAGTACCTTCAGAAGTCAACAGCATGGGTCCAAAGTACCTTTAGAGGTCAACACCATGGGTCCAAAGTACCTTCAGAACTCAACAGCATTGGTCCTAAGTACCTTTAGAAGTCAACACCATGGGTCCAAAGTACCTTCAGGAAGTCAACACCATGGGTCCAAAGTACCTTCAGAAGTCAACACCATGGGTCCTAAGTACCTTTAGAAGTCAACACCATGGGTCCAAAGTACCTTCAGAACTCAACAGCATTGGTCCAAAGTACCTTCAGAAGTCAACACCATGGGTCCAAAGTACCTTCAGAAGTCAACAGCATGGGTCCAAAGTACCTTTAGAGGTCAACACCATGGGTCCAAAGTACCTTCAGAAGTCAACAGCATGGGTCCAAAGTACCTTTAGAGGTCAACACCATCAGTCCAAAGTACCTTCAGAACTCAACAGCATCGGTCCAAAGTACCTTCAGAAGTCAACACCATGGGTCCAAAGTACCTTCAGAAGTCAACACCATGGGTCCAAAGTACCTTTAGAGCCACGCTACTCAACACGCGGCCCGAGGTTAATATTATTGCGGCCCTTGTGCAGAATGACTGGGCAAAAATGAAATTACTGTTGTCTGTGGCACCACGGGTTCTATGTACCTTCAGAAGTCAACACCATGGGTCCTAAGTACCTTTAGAAGTCAACACCATGGGTCCAAAGTACCTTCAGAAGTCAACACCATGGGTCCTAAGTACCTTTAGAAGTCAACATCATGGGTCCAAAGTACCTTCAGAACTCAACAGCATTGGTCCAAAGTACCTTCAGAAGTCAACACCATGGGTCCAAAGTACCTTCAGAAGTCAACAGCATGGGTCCAAAGTACCTTTAGAGGTCAACACCATGGGTCCAAAATACCTTCAGAAGTCAACAGCATGGGTCCAAAGTACCTTTAGAGGTCAACACCATGGGTCCAAAGTACCTTTAGAGGTCAACACCATCAGTCCAAAGTACCTTCAGAACTCAACAGCATCGGTCCAAAGTACCTTCAGAAGTCAACACCATGGGTCCAAAGTACCTTCAGAAGTCAACACCATGGGTCCAAAGTACCTTCAGAACTCAACAGCATTGGTCCAAAGTACCTTCAGAAGTCAACACCATGGGTCCAAAGTACCTTTAGAGGTCAACACCATGGGTCCAAAGTACCTTCAGAAGTCAACAGCATGGGTCCAAAGTACCTTTAGAGGTCAACACCATCAGTCCAAAGTACCTTCAGAACTCAACAGCATCGGTCCAAAGTACCTTCAGAAGTCAACACCATGGGTCCAAAGTACCTTCAGAAGTCAACACCATGGGTCCAAAGTACCTTTAGAGCCACGCTACTCAACACGCGGCCCGAGGTTAATATTATTGCGGCCCTTGTGCAGAATGACTGGGCAAAAATGAAATTACTGTTGTCTGTGGCACCACGGGTTCTATGTACCTTCAGAAGTCAACACCATGGGTCCTAAGTACCTTTAGAAGTCAACACCATGGGTCCAAAGTACCTTCAGAAGTCAACACCATGGGTCCTAAGTACCTTTAGAAGTCAACACCATGGGTCCAAAGTACCTTCAGAACTCAACAGCATTGGTCCAAAGTACCTTCAGAAGTCAACACCATGGGTCCAAAGTACCTTCAGAAGTCAACAGCATGGGTCCAAAGTACCTTTAGAGGTCAACACCATGGGTCCAAAGTACCTTCAGAAGTCAACAGCATGGGTCCAAAGTACCTTTAGAGGTCAACACCATGGGTCCAAAGTACCTTTAGAGGTCAACACCATCAGTCCAAAGTACCTTCAGAACTCAACAGCATCGGTCCAAAGTACCTTCAGAAGTCAACACCATGGGTCCAAAGTACCTTCAGAAGTCAACACCATGGGTCCAAAGTACCTTCAGAACTCAACAGCATTGGTCCAAAGTACCTTCAGAAGTCAACACCATGGGTCCAAAGTACCTTCAGAAGTCAACAGCATGGGTCCAAAGTACCTTTAGAGGTCAACACCATGGGTCCAAAGTACCTTCAGAACTCAACAGCATTGGTCCTAAGTACCTTTAGAAGTCAACACCATGGGTCCAAAGTACCTTCAGGAAGTCAACACCATGGGTCCAAAGTACCTTCAGAAGTCAACACCATGGGTCCTAAGTACCTTTAGAAGTCAACACCATGGGTCCAAAGTACCTTCAGAACTCAACAGCATTGGTCCAAAGTACCTTCAGAAGTCAACACCATGGGTCCAAAGTACCTTCAGAAGTCAACAGCATGGGTCCAAAGTACCTTCAGAAGTCAACAGCATGGGTCCAAAGTACCTTTAGAGGTCAACACCATGGGTCCAAAGTACCTTCAGAAGTCAACAGCATGGGTCCAAAGTACCTTTAGAGGTCAACACCATCAGTCCAAAGTACCTTCAGAACTCAACAGCATCGGTCCAAAGTACCTTCAGAAGTCAACACCATGGGTCCAAAGTACCTTCAGAAGTCAACACCATGGGTCCAAAGTACCTTTAGAGCCACGCTACTCAACACGCGGCCCGAGGTTAATATTATTGCGGCCCTTGGTTGAATTTGTATTGTCATAGCAACTGCTATGCCGTCGATTCTAGCGTCGCTGCCGCCCTCGTCGTTGTGCACCTGGGCGCAGACGCTGGGAGAGTCACTGGCTCTGCGCTCGAAGTTCAACTGTAATCAACTTTGACAGTCGCGACGCTGATCTCTGCGACTCGCAACCAATCACAGCACAGTTTGATATCATAACCTCATAATCATAATCATAACCATAAAAAAAAACAATGGAGGAGAAACTTGTTTTATGTGTGTCGGAGCATCCCGAGTTATACAACATGACGCTTAAATCATACCACGATCTGACTAAAAAGTCTGGCATGGAATGATGTCGGTTTACAGACGAGACTACCAGGCTGGTTGACAGCTTAGTACAGGTCGTATATGCAGCCGGTCTATATTCACTTCTATGGCTGTGCTAGTATGATCATTGGCGGTGAGGTTAGCTACGGCTGATGCGGGCTGTAGTCCGAAATTGAACTCCACTCTATTCTTTCCTGAATGCTGTCATTTTAAAAACTCGACAGTGTGAAAGTAATGAATGTAATGTAATTCTCCTGGGCTGATCACGTGAAGGGGTCGCGCTCAACCTGGTGTTGACGCCGACGCTTTGCATGGATCATGTGAAAGCCCCAACTGTGCAGGAAGTCTAGCCTAGCCTACTCTCGAGTCATGGCAAAACCGGCAAAACGTAACATTTCTGATGAACACAGGGTATTTCACAAAACATGGGAGGAAGAATTCGCTTTTGTTGAGGTAAATAACAAACCAATGTGCCTTCTTTGCCAGAGAACAATAGCAGAACCAAAACGGGCAAACGTTCACATCACCATGATATCTATCACGGTGACTTGGAATTACATATCCATCTGGGGGTAATTTGATATACTCAGACCTGATTTCAATTTAGTATGCCTATATTTATTTTATTAAACATTCTTGTGATTTATTGCAACAGCAATCTAACACTTTTACATTTAATGAATGAAGCCTACTTATTGTCATTTAATCATTTGATATCCATGTGGCTTGAAATAACACTACAAAATAGTTTTATATGACCAAAAAATTTGCGTTGCGGCCCTTTGACACAGCTGTATCTTGCTGTGTGGCCCTTGAGCTATGTAAAGTTGAGTAGCCCTGCTTTAGAGGTCAACACCATGGGTCCAAAGTACCTTCAGAAGTCAACACCATGGGTCCAAAGTACCTTTAGAGGTCAACACCATGGGTACAAAGTACCTTTAGAAGTCAATATCATGATTCCTATGTACCTTCATAAGTCAACTCCATGGGTCCATCAACAAGCAGTCAGCTATAGTAAAGGGAAGACTTGCTATGCTGCCTCCATTAAGGCCTGTAGCTCGTTAAGACCCAGAGCTCGTTAAGGGCGCTCAGTAGAACTCAGTACTGGACTCAGAAGGAAACAGGAAAAGAAAACAAAGCTCTTACCTCTCAACTCCATCCTGGGAGTAGTAAACACCGTAGGTCTGTACTGTTCCTCCACTCGCCAACGGGGGGCGCCAGCTGAGTCGGACAAATCGGCTTGACACTAGGACAGGGACCAGGTCGCGGGGGGCAGAGGGGAGGGCAACGCCTGGGCTGGGGGACACTGGGGGGGGATCAGAGGAGGAGTAAGTCAAAGGGGAGCCAGAAGGAGCAGGAGGAGGGCGAGGAGGGGAGGTTTGGGCGGGTCTATACTGACTGGGAGTGGCCTCTGTTAACGATTCATCCAGGGGAGGCAAGGGAGGGGAAGGAGGAAGGAGAAGGGAGGACGACGGGGGAGATACAAGGAGGTGGAAGGGAGGGAGGGACAAGGGGAGGTGCAGGAGGAGGGGAAGGCGAGCAGGATGGGGGGAGATCGAATACAAAAACGAGAGGATCAAATGACCGATGAAATGAGCAGATAAGGAAAGGAAAAGACGTGGAAGAGACAGGAAGGAAGAAAGGAAGGAAGAAAGGAAGAAAAGTCATAAAGAAGATCACAGACAAGAAAAAGTGGCAAAGCATTTGAAGAGCTTGGTTCCAAAATGAGATATCCATCGTTTGAAAACAAAATGACCAATGAATTACTGCTCCAAATGATCCAATGTGTCAAAATGATTGACAGCATTAAACAACATTTTTAAAGGACCTGAGGAAACTTAAGTCCTTGGTTGACAGTTCACATTTTAGAGATATTAAATGAGGAACTTCAGATAAGGATTTTTGTTTTTCCAAAATGGATATTTAACGTTTTTGGAATAGAACTCTTCATTTAGTTGCTTTCTTCTTAAATCAAGATAAAGGCTGAGCATCCAGAACTCAGAGGAATTAGGCACTGTAGTTAACAAGTTAAAAATGAGAATGGTTGTGGATGGGTAGGCAAGGAACTCCTTCAACCGTGACCATAACTAGTATATCCTTAAACTGAAAATGATTTGCAATTTGCTCCTGCCAACAACTACAAGTTTTCAACCTACAAACATTTTAAGGTAGCAGCTCCTGGTGCTACCTAGCTGCTCGGTGTCGTTGTTCCATAGAAATCAAATCTGTACAATTAAATGTTGAGTTTTGATCAGAATGTGATTCTGTTCCTGTCTTCAACAGGGCAGGAAGTTTAAGTTAAGGTTATATTAAGGTTTTGGAAATAGTAAAATGAAAACTTCCTTCCCAGTAGAAAACTTGAGTTGGGGATTTACTGCACAGAGCAGAGTTTCTATTTTACCAATCTCCAGAGAGACTTGAGCCATGGCAAACAGCTGCAGCAGGTTTTTATGGACAAAACAACACAGAAATAAAAGTAGTATCTCATTGCTTCATCCACCACACAGAGAGCCGCCTGATTGGTCTAAAATATGTCCCAAACCCTGAGACCAGGGTGGTTCAACAGTCAGACATGTCCATCCAGATGTTTGTCAATCATGTGCCTTGCTGTGTGTCAGTAGAAGAGCTGTGATGCTCTAGCCTGAGTATCTTCCTGTTAGCGACACCGCAGTGTTCCTAGCTCCGCCCCCCCCAACCAGGGGGTGGAGCCAGTCTGAACCCACCAACATTCAAACTGCCTGCATTTGCATATTCGCGAAGAAAACAAGCGGGGATGGTGATTGGTTAACAATGTTGCGCCCTTTTCCGAGGAGGCGTGTCATTATCATCAACATGGCCGACTCTGAAGGAGCCATCGACTCCACGGTGATGTCTGTTATTGCTACTCCGTTCCGCGCTGTCCTTTCCCCACCTGGCATGCGGCAGTAGGAACTAGCAAAGACTTGTTGCCATGACGATCTTTGAAAATAACGCAGGATATCGTGTCGTCAAACAACACATTGCGCTACTGATGAAGAGTTAGCATGTAGCATGTAGCATGTAGCCTCCGTATGTGTGCGAATTTGGAGTTTGCTGCTGTTGCGGTTTTAGCTGCTTCTGTTTCTGCTGTCGAGACACTGAGGCAGAAAGCAGCAGATAATCAATGTTTATTGGTTGGTGAGACAAGACAAGGGTGTTGGGAGGAATGCCAACTATCACACACACACACACACACACACACACACACTCTTGTCAGGTGTTTCAAATGACTGTTAAAATGTACTGGTCTGCAGTACTTAAATTCATCCTGGCACTGTAACACACACACACGTACACGCACACGCGCAAACACACACACACACACACACACGCACACGCACACACACGCATACGCACACACACACACAAGCACACAATCCGGTACAAAGCAGAGCTGATAGCTTTTTCTCACTTCCGATGTTGTGAAGCAATGATGAGGACACAACGGCATGACCAGGCTAGCTGTGTGTGTGTGTGTGTGTGTGTGTGTGTGTGTGTGTGTGTGTTATCCAGAGTGACTTAAAATGACTAACAGCAGAATAAGCGTTGTATGTTTTTTGGCGTGTGTCCTTGTGTTCACCCCTCTGTCTACATGGTGTGTATTTGAGTGCATACGTGTGTGTGTGTGTGTGTGTGTGTGTGTGTGTGTGTGATGGGTAATGTTATTTCCACAGGCCTTATGGGAGGGTATCATTTCACAACAACACATAAAGACTCCCAACTGAAAACTAATCTTGTATAACCAAACTGACACCGAACCCGACGCAATAATGTCCCTCATAACTCACCTCTCTGCCTGTCTGTCTCTCTGTCTGTCTCTCTGCCTGTCTGTCTCTCTACCTGTCTGTCTCTCTGACTGTCTGTCTCTCTGTCTGTCTCTCTGCCTGTCTCCTCTGCCTGTTTGTCTCTCTGTCTGTCTCTCTCTGTGCCTGTCTGTCTCTCTGTCTGTCTCTCTCTGTGCCTGTCTGTCTCTCTGCCTGTCTGTCTCTCTGTTTATCTGACTGAGCTTCAGTTCCAGTAACAAGGACATTTAGTGTATCTGAAGAGGATTTTCAGTAGAGCAGGAGACAGGAGGCTGTGGTGCTGCTGTCCATCATATACTGTATATATATATACATAGTAGTATATATACTGTATATACAGTATACTGTATATAGTACACTGTATATGTACACACTGCTAGTGTATACATACGTATATAGTGTATATTTGTATGTACAGTATAGAATATGTATTTTATGTGTAGTATTAATAGTATAGTATTATAATTCTCCTTTCCTTCTCCTCTGCTTTCTTTATCTCCTCCTCCCTTCTTGCTCTCCTTCAACTTCTCCTCCCTCCATCCATCCCTTCCATCCATCCTTCCCTCACTCTCCTCCATCCCTCCATCCTTCCCTCTCTCTCTTCCCTATCCTTCCCTCCATCCCTTCCATTCTTCCCTCTCCCTTCCATCCCTTCCCTCCATCCTTCCCTCACTCTCCTCCATCCCTTCCATCCTTCACTCACTCTCCTCCATCCCTCCATCCTTCCCTCACTCTCCTCCATCCCTCCATCCTTCCCTCTCTCTCTTCCCCATCCTTCCCTCCATCCCTTCCATTCTTCCCTCTCCCTTCCATCCCTTCCATCCTTTCCTCACTCTCCTCCATCCCTTCCATCCTTCCCTCACTCTCCTCCATCCCTCCATCCTTCCCTCACTCTCCTCCATCCCTCTATCCTTCCCTCTCTCTCTCTTCCCCATCCTTCCCTCCATCCCTTCCATCCTTCCCTCTCCCTTCCATCCCTTCCCTCCATCCCTCTCTCTCATCTCCACTCTTTCTGCTCGGTTGAAAAGCCGCTCAGAGAAATCCAATTTATCCTCGGGGTCAAAGGTCGAGTCCAGGCTTTGACTCACCACAGAGTCTTTAAACGCTTTTGTCTGTCTGCACGTGTCAATAAAGCTTCACTAACCACACACACACACACACACACACACACACACACACTACTTCAGTGGAACGTGTGTGTGCAGACATTTATTGTGGCAGACACATTTCACACTTTATGAGATGATGGAGAGAAAGAGGAGGAGAAATTTGAGGAAATGAAGCGACAAAGGAGCAGATGAAGGGATGAAGGAGAGATGGAGGGATACATGAGGAGAAAGGGGATCAATGGAGGGATAGGTAAGAGATAGAAGGATGAAGGAGAGATGGAGGAGGAGATGGAGGTTAATGCACTTTCCCCTTTTCAAAATGAGATGAGAGACAGTTAAAGAAAAGGGGGAGATAGAGGGATGGAGGGATGGATGAGGAAGAAGAGGGAAGGATGGAGGAGGAGGGGGGTGAGGGGGATGGAGAAGCCGTTGCTTCCTGCTCGGAAAGCATCTTTCACCGCCGAACATTGTGACCGTACAGCACCTGAAACACACACACACACACACACACACACACACACACAGTGGAGCCCTGTGGCAGACAGACAGCAGAGTTCAGCACCAGGGACAGCGCCCCAAAGACCTTTAAATAAGTAAACTACATGAAATTTGCAACGCTTAATATCTTATATAGTACTGTGCAAAAGTACACACACACACACACACACACACACACACACACACCATCCATGTGGTGAAAGTGTGTCGAGCTTGGTGGCTCAGAAGCTCCATTAGAAACAAGCTGGTCTAGTCTGATCCAGAGTGACAGCAGGACCAGATCCTGGATCAGCATCACCACCAACCATCTGCCTCTCTGAGACTCCACATGATGAACCTGCTGAAAAACAAAGTTCAGCAGGATCAAAAGATTTTAGTGGAAATAAAGCAACTAAAGTAGAAAACCTGCTGTTGTCTGTTGGTGGAGCAGTAGATCACCAGATCACCAGCATGGCTACCATTCTGTTGGTGGAGCAGTAGATCACCAGATCACCAGCATGGCTACCATTCTGTTGGTGGAGCAGTAGATCACCAGATCACCAGATCACCAGCATGACTACCATTCTGTTGATGGAGCAGTAGATCACCAGATCACCAGATCACCAGCATGACTACCATTCTGTTGGTGGAGCAGTAGATCACCAGATCACCAGCATGGCTACCATTCTGTTGGTGGAGCAGTAGATCACCAGATCACCAGATCACCAGCATGACTACCATTCTGTTGGTGGAGCAGTAGATCACCAGATCACCAGATCACCAGCATGACTACCATTCTGTTGGTGGAGCAGTAGATCACCAGATCACCAGATCACCAGCATGGCTACCATTCTGTTGGTGGAGCAGTAGATCACCAGATCACCAGATCACCAGCTTGGCTACCATTCTGTTGGTGGAGCAGTAGATCACCAGATCACCAGATCATCAGCATGACTACCATTCTGTTGGTGGAGCAGTAGATCACCAGATCACCAGCATGGCTACCATTCTGTTGGTGGAGCAGTAGATCACCAGATCACCAGCATGACTACCATTCTGTTGGTGGAGCAGTAGATCACCAGATCACCAGCATGGCTACCATTCTGTTGGTGGAGCAGTAGATCACCAGATCACCAGATCACCAGCATGGCTACCATTCTGTTGGTGGAGCAGTAGATCACCAGATCACCAGATCACCAGCATGACTACCATTCTGTTGGTGGAGCAGTAGATCACCAGATCACCAGCATGGCTACCATTCTGTTGGTGGAGCAGTAGATCACCAGATCACCAGCATGACTACCATTCTGTTGGTGGAGCAGTAGATCACCAGATCACCAGATCACCAGCATGACTACCATTCTGTTGGTGGAGCAGTAGATCACCAGATCACCATCACCTGCAACATTAGAGATGTAGTACTAATGTCTCTCTCTCTACCTCTCTCTCTCGCTCTCTACCTCTCTCTCTCTCTCTCTCTCTCTCTCTCTCTCTCTCTCTCTCTCTCTCTCTCTCTACCTCTCTCTCTCTCTCTCTCTCTACCTCTCTCTCTCTCTCTCTCTCTCAGCCCTGAGCTCTTTCCAACCATTCAATTTCAGGGCTCATTTCAGCCAGCTGCCGTTAAAGCACTGTACTCCAAGCACTCACACACACACACTCACAAACTGCTCGACTGAATACACACCTCTCTGCCCTCTAGTTTTAAATTCCTCTAAAATGGATATTCCTGTAAATCTCTACCATCTCTAACATCTAACGGTGTGTGTGTGTGTGTGTGTGTGTGTAACTCTGTGACCTGTGATAGAATAGAATAGAATAGAATAGAATAGAGCAAAGTTTGAAAACCAACAGTTTCCTCCTGTGATGAAAACATGAACATGTTGCGTGTGTGTGTGTGTGTGTGTGTGTGTGTATACAGTAATTTACTGTGAAAGCTGTGTGTGCATCAGTGTGTAGTTATGTACGCTTCCTGACTGCGGAGTATTTCCTGTGGGCTATTATTTTAAAAGCAGGAAGCGTGGGTCGCACAGCGAACTGGACGACCATCAGCTGACCTGCCGACCCGTCACATGACCAGGAGGAGGACGACCCGTCACATGACCAGGAGGAGGACGACCCGTCACATGACCAGGAGGAGGACGATGTGTTCATTATAACACTCTGTGGTCCTCACTGGGAGAACATCGCCTCATCCTGGTGTTTCAGAGCTTCAGACCCTCGGCCTGCCGGGACGAGGGATCAGTCAGACACGATCCAAGTGGATCCCTCAGTTGGTCTTTAAAAAGATCTTAAAACACATCATGTAAACTGTTAACAGTTTGTTGTGCTGCTGCTCCTTTAATCCTTTTAATTATTTTAATTATTTTTTAATTTACTGTTTTATTTGTTGTTTAATCTTTTCATGTTTTATTGTTTTTTTGTAAAAAGCGCTATACAAATAAAGTTATTTGTAAACGACTCTTCCTCTTAGCACTAGTTTATTTGTTTTGTTTATTTGTTATATATAAATAAAAATATCTTATTGCTCTTTTACTGGTTCTGCTCCTGATGCTTGTTTGGGGAGGAGATGCACTTCTTTTGTTTTGTGGCGGTTCGTTGACAGACGTCGTCTTGACTTTCATCAAGTTCAATCTAGTGAAGTAAGATACTAAAACTGAAATTAGCCTGATGAGTCGCGGTCAAAACTGATTGGTTGAGCAGGGGTCTAGCCGGTAGCGTCGGGGTCGGGCCAAGACCCAAAACCACCTGAAACAAACTGAATCAAAAAGGAGAAAAGCATCGGAGCAAATTGAGGAGGACTGATGAGGAGGATCCACCTCAACGTAACGTCTCTCTGGTTACCGTGGTGAACCTGATGAAGAGGATCCACCTCAACGTGACGTCTCTCTGGTTACCGTGGTGAACCGATGAAGAGGATCCACCTCAACGTGACGTCTCTCTGGTTACCGTGGTGAACTGATGAAGAGGATCCACCTCAACGTGACGTCTCTCTGGTTACCGTGGTGAACTGATGAGGAGGATCCACCTCAACGGGACGTCTCTCTGGTTACCGTGGTGAACTGATGAAGAGGATCCACCTCAACGTGACGTCTCTCTGGTTACCGTGGTGAACTGATGAAGAGGATCCACCTCAACGTGACGTCTCTCTGGTTACCGTGGTGAACTGATGAAGAGGATCCACCTCAACGTGACGTCTCTCTGGTTACCGTGGTGAACTGATGAAGAGGATCCACCTCAACGTGACGTCTCTCTGGTTACCGTGGTGAACTGATGAGGAGGATCCACCTCAACGTGACGTCTCTCTGGTTACCGTGGTGAACTGATGAGGAGGATCCACCTCAACGTGACGTCTCTCTGGTTACCGTGGTGAACTGATGAGGAGGATCCACCTCAACGTGACGTCTCTCTGGTTACCGTGGTGAACTGATGAGGAGGATCCACCTCAACGTGACGTCTCTCTGGTTACCGTGGTGAACTGATGAGGAGGATCCACCTCAACGTAACGTCTCTCTGGTTACCGTGGTGAACTGATGAGGAGGATCCACCTCAACGTGACGTCTCTCTGGTTACCGTGGTGAACTGATGAAGAGGATCCACCTCAACGTGACGTCTCTCTGGTTACCGTGGTGAACTGATGAGGAGGATCCACCTCAACGTGACGTCTCTCTGGTTACCGTGGTGAACTGATGAGGAGGATCCACCTCAACGTAACGTCTCTCTGGTTACCGTGGTGAACTGATGAGGAGGATCCACCTCAACGTGACGTCTCTCTGGTTACCGTGGTAAACTGATGAGGAGGATCCACCTCAACGTGACGTCTCTCTGGTTACCGTGGTAAACTGATGAGGAGGATCCACCTCAACGTGACGTCTCTCTGGTTACCGTGGTGAACTGATGAGGAGGATCCACCTCAACGTGACGTCTCTCTGGTTACCGTGGTGAACTGATGAGGAGGATCCACCTCAACGTAACGTCTCTCTGGTTACCGTGGTGAACTGATGAAGAGGATCCACCTCAACGTGACGTCTCTCTGGTTACCGTGGTGAACTGATGAGGAGGATCCACCTCAACGTGACGTCTCTCTGGTTACCGTGGTGAACTGATGAAGAGGATCCACCTCAACGTGACGTCTCTCTGGTTACCGTGGTGAACTGATGAAGAGGATCGACCTCAACGTGGCGTCTCTCTGGTTACCGTGGTGAACTGATGAGGAGGATCCACCTCAACGTGACGTCTCTCTGGTTACCGTGGTGAACTGATGAGGAGGATCCACCTCAACGTAACGTCTCTCTGGTTACCGTGGTAAACTGATGAGGAGGATCCACCTCAACGTAACGTCTCTCTGGTTACCGTGGTGAACTGATGAGGAGGATCCACCTCAACGTGACGTCTCTCTGGTTACCGTGGTGAACTGATGAGGAGGATCCACCTCAACGTGACGTCTCTCTGGTTACCGTGGTGAACTGATGAGGAGGATCCACCTCAACGTGACGTCTCTCTGGTTACCGTGGTAAACTGATGAGGAGGATCCACCTCAACGTAACGTCTCTCTGGTTACCGTGGTGAACTGATGAGGAGGATCCACCTCAACGTAACGTCTCTCTGTTTACCGTGGTGAACTGATGAGGAGGATCCACCTCAACGTAACGTCTCTCTGGTTACCGTGGTGAACTGATGAGGAGGATCCACCTCAACGTAACGTCTCTCTGGTTACCGTGGTGAAGACGGGTTCAGTTTGGTTCTTCTTCGTGTTCTGTTCTGTTAGTTGTAGTGAAAGTGACACTGCCCCCTAGTGGACGTGTTAACGCTACGCGTTGGAGACACCCACACATGAAGCTGAAATCAGGCTTGACCATCCGTCTGTCTGTCTGTCTGTCTCTCTATGTGTCTAACACCCCCCCCCCTTGTCTTTCTGTTGAGTGATGATGAAGGGGATGATGGGAAGGTGTTTCATCACAACAGAATCAATGTTAGGAGTGACAACACACACACACACACACACACACACACACACACACACACTCACACACACACACACACACTGTATGGATGACCTTCCACTTTCACCGATCAATAGAGGCCGACATCACAGAAACATCAGCGGTATAATAGGACAGAGAAGATAAATATTTTCCTGTTTTCTCATATCTGTCTGTCTGTCTGCCTGCCTGCCTGTCTGCCTGCCTGCCTGCCTGCCTGCCTGCCTGCCTGTCTGTCTGTCTGTCTGTCTGCCTGCCTGCCTGTCTGTCTGTATGTCTGTCTGCCTGCCTGCCTGTCTGCCTGTCTCTCTCAGATTTTCATTTGCTATTAAGAAGACCAAGAAAAATAGTTTTTTAATGGAGAGAGAGAGAGAGAGAGAGGTGGGAGAAAAAAGGGCGAGCGAGAGATGGTAATGCGAGGGAGAGAGAGAAGTGATGAGAGACATAGGAGAAGAGAGGAGGGGGAAAGAGATGGATAGGAGAGAGAGAGAGGGGCGAGAGACCTAAGATGATAGAGGGCAGACTATTAGGAATGGGTGGAGGGATAGGTTGGAGAGAGAGAGAGAGAAAAATGACTATTAAGAAAGGGAGGAGGGAGAGAGAGAGAGAGGGGCGACAGACATAGAGAAATGACTAGTAAGAAAGGGGGATGGGAAAAGAGAGAGAGAGAGAGAGAATATAGAATCGGGAAAGTGTTTTGAAAGGAGAAAAAGGGGGAGAAAGATAAAGAGAAATGTGGGCGAGCAAGGGGGCGAGAGACATAAGAGAAAAGAGGGAAGACTATTAAGGGAGGGAGAAGGAGAGAGGGGTGGGGGGGCAGAGAAATGACTACAGAGAGAGAGGGGGGCGAGAGACCATAGGGAAGAGTGGATTAATCAACACAGAATAACAAAGCATGAATTGGTGATACTGGAAATGATGATTGAATGTTACGGTGATGATCCACATTGGACTGGTATCAGTCTGGTACTGAGAGGTGATCTGGTGATGAAGGGAGAGGAAGAGGGAGGTAGGGGGAGGAAGAGGAAGGGAGAGGAAGGTGGAGGGAGGTAGAGGATGGTAGAGGGAGGTAGAGGGAGGTAGAGGGAGGTAGAGAGAGGTAGAGAGCGGTAGTGGGGGGTAATGGGAGGTAGAGAGAGGTAGAGGGAGGTAGAGGATGATAGAGGGAGGTAGAGGGAGGTAGTGGGAGGTAGAGGGAGGTAGAGAGAGGTAGAGAGAGGTAGTGGGGGGTAATGGGAGGTAGAGGGAGGTAGAGGGAGGTAGTGGGAGGTAGAGGGAGGTAGAGGATGATAGAGGGAGGTAGAGGGAGGTAGAGAGAGGTAGTGGGGGGTAATGGGAGGTAGAGAGAGGTAGAGGGAGGTAAAGAGAGGTAGTGGGAAGTAGAGGGAGGTAGAGGATGGTAGAGGATTTTAGAGGGAGGTAGAGGGAGGTAGAGGGAGGTAGAGGGAAGTAGAGGGAAGTAGAGGGAGGTAGAGGAAGGTAGAGGAAGGTGGAGGGAGGAAGAGGAAGGTAGAGGGAAGTAGAGGGAGGTAGAGAGGTAGTGAGAGGTAGAGGGAGGTAGAGGGAGGTAGAGGGAAGTAGAGGGAGGTAGAGGAAGGTAGAGGAGTTTCACTGGCATCTCATCTCAGTGTTGGAGGAAGAGGGAGGTAGAGGGAGGTAGAGAGATGGTAGTGGGAGGTAGAGGGAGGCAGTGGGAGGTAGAGGGAGGTAGAGGGAAGTAGAGGGAAGTAGAGGGAGGTAGAGGAAGGTAGAGGAAGGTGGAGGGAGGAAGAGGAAGGTAGAGGGAGGTAGAGAGGTAGTGAGGGGTAGAGGGAGGTAGAGGGAAGTAGAGAGGTAGTGGGAGGTAGAGAGGTAGTGAGAGATAGTGGGAGGTAGAGAGGTAGTGAGAGGTAGAGGGAGGTAGAGAGGTAGTGGGAGGTAGAGGGAGGTAGAGGAAGGTAGAGAGGTAGTGGGAGGTAGAGAGGTAGTGGGAGGTAGAGGGAGGTAGAGAAAGGTAGAGGAGGTTCACTGGCATCTCATCTCAGTGTTGGAGGAAGAGGGAGGTAGAGGGAGGTAGAGAGATGGTAGTGGGAGGTAGAGGGAGGTAGTGGGAGGTAGAGGGAGGTAGAGGATGGTAGAGGGAGGTAGAGGGAGGTAGAGGATGGTAGAGGGAGGTAGAGAGAGGTAGTGGGAGGTAGAGGGAGGTAGTGGGAGGTAGAGGATGGTAGAGGATTTTAGAGGGAGGTAGAGGGAGGTAGAGAGATGGTAGTGGGAGGTAGAGGGAGGTAGAGAGAGGTAGTGAGAGGTAGAGGGAGGTAGAGGATGGTAGAGGGAGGTAGAGGGAGGTAGAGAGAGGTAGTGGGAGGTAGAGGGAGGTAGAGGGAGGTAGAGAGAGGTAGTGGGAGGTAGAGTGAGGTAGAGGATGGTAGAGGGAGGTAGAGGGAGGTAGAGTGAGGTAGAGGATGGTAGAGGGAGGTAGAGGGAGGTAGTGGGAGGTAGAGGGAGATAGAGAGAGGTAGTGGGAGGTAGTGGGAGGTAGAGGGAGGTAGAGGAGGTTCACTGGTATCTCGTCTCAGTGTTGGAGCCTCACTGAGGCTCTCTGGCATCAATGGGAACTCGATGGATTCATGGATTTAAA
>JAXDDX010000287.1:192500-202500 GCA_034670405.1 Hoplostethus atlanticus | reverse complement strand
TGACAGGCTTGGCGTTTTGCTGTGACTGAATCTCATTGCTGAAGAAATCTCATCTCATGAATGAGAATCAGAGATTTGAGACAGACAAGGACGAATCCTGAAGGGTTTGTGTAGCGCCGAGCATGTTGGCCTGTTTATTCTGTCATCGCTCTGAGACAGCAGACATTACCCCTGTCAGCACCCAGACGCATCACACACACACACACACACACACACACACACACACATATATGAACATAGCCAGAAGTGTGAAATCACAGGGAAAACACATGCATGCTGTCACCACATACCATAAACAGTCACTAATACACACTAGTAAACACACACACACACACTCATATACACTCATACAAACACACACTCATACACAGACACACACACACACACACACACACGAAAGTAGTCAGGCATACAACTTTGTATTTATGGTGCTCATAGTATATTATTATTATTGGAGGGAGGGAGAAAAGAGAGAGAGAGAGAGAGAGAGAGAGAGACCCTGTGTATGTGTAGCTCGCTCGCCCAGCCAGCCTAATGATGATCATTAGCTGGAGGTGTAACTTCATCACTGGTGTAATGCGTTATCGAAGCACCAACGATTTCCTCTAACCCTCGACTGGGATTCACCAGAGGACAACCAACCACATTCACACCAACCACAACACAGGAGTCAGTCCTGACAGTAGAGACTGACTCGGTCACCAAGCTAGCAGGTCTGATCCATCATGTCAGTTAATAATCAGAACCAGCTAGAACCAGTTGACTATCTGAACCAGGTTGTTGTGGTATGTCTGTAGATCATCCGGTAACGTTACTGTGACTCAGTAAACTATCTTGTCTTTAGCCCTAGTCCCTTTAGCCCTAGTCCCTTAATAACTAATCCCTCTATCCGTAGTCCCTTTAGCCCTAGAACCTTTATCCCCAGTATCTTTATCTCTAGCCCCTTTAACCCTAGTCCCTTTATCTCTAGCCCCTTTAACCCTAGTCCCTTTATCTCTAGTCCCTTTAGCCATAGCTATTTTATGCCTAGCCCCTTTACCCCTACTCCCTTTATCCCTAGTCCCTTTAGCCCTACCACCTTTATCCCTATTTCCTTTATAACTAGCCCTTTTAGCCTTAGCCCTGTTATCCCTAGTCCCTTTATAACGAGTCATTTTATCCCCAGTCCCTTTAGCCCTACCCCTTTTAGCCCTAGCACCTTTAGCCCTAGTCCCTTTAGCCCTAGCACCTTTATCTCTAGTCCTAGTTCCTAACCTCATTAGCCCTAGGATAGCTAGCTAAACTAACTAACTAACTAACTAACTAACTAAATCAATTAGATGTATCAGTGATGAAATGATCAGTTCAGTCAGAAACAGAAACGAACCATGAAGATTCAGATTCACATTGAGAATGGCTCCACCGGGGTTAGAGGATCTGGTCCCCGGGTAGAGAATGGCTCCACCGGGGCTCGAGGATCTGGTCCCCGGGTAGAGAACGGCTCCACCGGGGTTCGAGGATCTGGTCCCCGGGTAGAGAACGGCTCCACCCGGGGTTAGAGGATCTGGTCCCCGGGTAGAGAACGGCTCCACCCGGGTTAGAGGATCTGGTCCCCGGGTAGAGAACGGCTCCACCCGGGTTAGAGGATCTGGTCCCCGGGTAGAGAACGGCTCCACCGGGGTTCGAGGATCTGGTCCCTGGGTAGAGAACGGCTCCACCCGGGGTTAGAGGATCTGGTCCCCGGGTAGAGAACGGCTCCACCCGGGTTAGAGGATCTGGTCCCCGGGTAGAGAACGGCTCCACCCGGGTTAGAGGATCTGGTCCCTGGGTAGAGAACGGCTCCACCGGGGCTCGAGGATCTGGTCCCCGGGTAGAGAACGGCTCCACCGGGGCTCGAGGATCTGGTCCCCGGGTAGAGAACGGCTCCACCGGGGTTAGAGGATCTGGTCCCCGGGTAGAGAACGGCTCCACCGGGGTTCGAGGATCTGGTCCCTGTGAGATATTATTACTGTTATACATCAGATACCAACATGTGCTGTCTGAAAAGTTTTTTCCAAAGTAGTGAAAGGAAACTAGTAATATCGTCAACTATCTCCCTCGTTACCAAAAGGACGGCTTGGCAACTAATTAATCACAGCTCCCTTGGCATTATGGGAAATATGTGACAGTGTAGCAGTCTGCTAGCGGTGGTGGTGTTGTTTTCTGTCAAGCTCAGAGTTTCACTGATTACCTGCTCATGTGAAGAGACGTGACACCTGAAGCAGCTGAACGGAGCCATTGAGATGTTAATGAACAATCAACAAGCCAGCCAGCCAGTCTCTCTCTACCTCACTCTACCACTCTCTCTCTCTGCACATACACAGAGTAGAGAGAGAGAGAGAGAGAGAGAGAGATAGAGATACATAATGTGAGACAGACACATAGAAACAGACAGAAATGAAAGAGAGTGGAAGTGAAAGACGGAAACACAAAGAGAAAGAGAGACAGACAGAGAGACAGACAGGTAGGCAAAGTGAGATTGAAAGAGAGACAGAGAGAGAGAGAGAGAGAGACATAGAAACAGAGAGTTTAGATTAACATACGATAAAAAAGTAGAAACACACACACACACACACACACACACACACACCCAGCAGTATCAGTGCCAGCCTCTCTATAGCTACTCTATAATAACTTCCACTCACCATTCAAATGGAAATCACCTCCATCACTCATTTCAATGAACATCTGGTGTATGTGTGTGTGTGTGTGTGTGTGTGTGTGTGTGTGTGTGTGTGTGTGTTTGTGTGTGCGTGTGTGCGTGTGTGTGTTTGTGTGTGCGTGTGTGCGTGTGTGTGTGTGTGTTAAAGAGCGTGGTCCTGCTGTAATGACAGCGCCCAGGGAGGGAGGGATGAGTGTGTGTGTTCAGAAAATGTAGAGACAGACTGTCACACACACACACACACACACACACACACACACACACACACACACACACACACACACTCCCTTTTAGGAACTAGATTGTGTTTGTTTGAAGTTAAGCTTGTACTAAGTGGTGCTGCTGCTTCATGCTGAGCTGATGACAGCTACACACACACACACACACACACACACACACACACACGGAAGAACATATTTCTCTCTCTCTCTCTCACACACTTGAGTACACTCCATATCTCCATGTGAATGAAGACACACACACACACACTGCCCCCCCCCTTCCTGTCTGTTTGCTTTCAGGCTGATGAGTTAAACCGATTCAGACCAACGTTGTTTCTTATCTTCTAAACTTCTAAACCGTCCAGTAACCAGTAATCAATAACGCTGACTCAACGCTGACCAACAACAACTAACACGTGACTAATACAGTTTCTGACTGAGGTGAGGATGAGGACCACAACCTCACCCGGACCTCATCTCTCAGACCAGGAAGCACACAGAGAGGAAAGTCTGTAGTACTAACGAAGGATGATTGCAGTATAAATACATGAAGGACTACTACCACTGTATACAGTACTAATGCAGTATAAATACATGAAGGACTAGTACCACTGTATACAGTACTAATGCAGTATAAATACATGAAGGACTACTACCACTGTATACAATACTAATGCAGTATAAATACACGAAGGACTAGTACCACTGCATGCAGTACTAATGCAGTATAAATACATGAAGGACTACTACCACTGTATACTGTACTAATGCAGTATAAATACATGAAGGACTACTACCACTGTATACAGTACTAATGCAGTATAAATACATGAAGGACTAGTACCACTGTATACAGTACTAATGCAGTATAAATACATGAAGGACTACTACCACTGTATACAATACTAATGCAGTATAAATACACGAAGGACTAGTACCACTGCATGCAGTACTAATGCAGTATAAATACATGAAGGACTACTACCACTGCATACAATACTAATGCAGTATAAATACATGAAGGACTAGTACCACTGCATGCAGTACTAATGCAGTAAAGGAGGTACTATAGTAAGTGGAAGTGGTCTGTCATCACACCAGAGTGACACAGTGGATATTTATGAAGGGCCGTTACCACGCCGCCGGCAGACCAGTAGCTCCACCCCCGGTGATGTCAGGTCAGCACAGCGATGTACCTGCTGATAGACGCAGGCAGGTGAGGACATCACGGCTGACATGGACGCCATGAAAATGTCCCGTCGCAGCGCGGGATAGGCCGTCCAGACCAACAGCTCCGGCTGAGATGAGCAGGTGAAGCCGGTGTTAAACTAATCCCCGCAGACAGACTGGCAGGCAGATAGCAACACAAAGGAAAGTGAAAGACGCCATCACAACGTTAAAGCCCAATCAAGCTGATCACGACTGATCTCGTCTGTAGTACTTGACCCTTCTGAGGTCAAGAACTACAGACCGGTTTCCCTTCTACCCTTCCTATCAAAAACTCTTGAACGTGCTGTCTTCAAGCAACTGTCCTTGTACCTCCACCAGAACAACCTCTTGGATCCCCACCAGTCTGGGTTCAAAGTGGGTCACTCGACCGAGACTGCCCTCCTGGCAGTGACGGAGTCGCTCCATGCCGCTAGAGCGAACTCTCTCTCCTCTGTCCTGATACTCCTGGACCTGTCTGCAGCGTTTGACACGGTGAACCACCAGATCCTCCTCTCCACCCTTGAGGGGATGGGTGTCTCAGGCTCTGCACTCTCCATGTTTGCATCCTACCTGATGGATCGCTCCTACCAGGTGACGCTGAGAGGGTCTGTGTCAGAACCACGCAGGCTCACTACGGGGGTTCCGCAAGGCTCGGTTCTAGGCCCTCTCCTCTTTTCCCTCTACACAACATCTCTTGGTTCTGTGATCCATTCACACGACTTTTCCTACCACTGCTATGCAGATGACACCCAGCTGATCCTGTCATTTCCCCCCTCTGACACACAAGTGGAGGCACGCATTGCTGCATGTCTGGCAGACATCTCGGAGTGGATGTCGATGCACCACCTGAAGCTCAACCTGGACAAGACTGAGCTGGTGTTCCTCCCGGGGAAGGGCTGTCCGCACCAAGACCTGGCCATCACCATTGATAATGCTGTGGTGACGTCAACTCGGACTGCGAGGAATCTGGGTGTGACCCTGGACGACCAACTGTCGTTCTCGGCAAACATCGCATCAGTGACACGCTCCTGCAGATTCCTCCTCTACAACATCAGGAGGATTCGCCCCTTCCTCACTGACAAGGCAGCGCAGGTGCTCATCCAAGCTCTTGTCATCTCCCGCCTGGACTACTGCAACTCCCTCCTTGCTGGTGCCCCGGCGTTTGCCATCAGACCTCTGGAGCTTGTTCAGAAAGCTGCAGCTCGTCTGGTGTTCAACCGCCCCAAGTTCTCCCATACAACCCTTCTCCGTTCTCTACACTGGCTCCCTGTAGCGGCTCGCATCCAGTTCAAGACCCTGGTGCTAGCCTATAGGGCAGTGAAAGGAACAGCTCCTTCTTACCTCCAGGCTATGGTCAAGCCTTACACCCCCGCCCGACCACTTCGCTCTGCTGCCTCGAGGCGACTGGTTGCCCCGTCGCTCAGAGGGCCCTGCGGCCGATCTACACGGTCACGGCTCTTCTCTGTCCTGGCCCCACAGTGGTGGAATGAACTCCCCACTGATGTCAGGACAGCAGAGTCGCTGCCCATCTTTCACCAGGATGAAAACCCACCTCTTCAGGAAACACTACCCTGACCCTTCCCCTTAGCCTTGCCTATTTGTCGTCAATTATATGTCTGAGCTCTTGTTTATTGGCTCTTGTTCATTTGATACACTTATTTGTCTTAGCTCTTGTTTATTTGATTCTCTTATTTGTCTCATTTGTTTAAGATATAGTAGGTTGCTAACTTATTGCACTCTTACCTTAACACTAGTTATGCTCTTAGTTGCTTGTTTAGGAAGGAAATGCACTTACGATTTCTGATGACTAGTAGTTTTCTTGCCTACCTATGTTGAATGCACTTATTGTAAGTTGCTTTGGATAAAAGCGTCTGCTAAATGACTGTAATCTCACATCTTTAACCTCTTTCTTTTCTCTCTTGTTTTCATCTGTATTTGAGTCTTTGTTGTTCTATGAAGTGTTTTTTTTTGTCAAAAGCTTTATAACCATTTTTTACATTTACATTGTAGTCGTTCACCTGACTCTCCTATCCAGAGTGAGAATCAGCAACATTACAACCATTACAACTGAACACTGAGCAACACAGTCCGGACAGCGTTCGGTCACGCTGACGTCACGTTGAGTCCTTTCCTTTCCCACTGTCACTTGATTGAGTGCAAATCCTGGATTACAAAGCTTAAGAGACCAAGGATTGTTTAGGTTGATTTGATTTGTCTGATTTGTGTTAGTGCCTTGCTCTACCATTGAGCTACAGTGGAGCTGTCCAATGGGTTGACGTGAACTTTTGAAAGGGATTATGGGATATTCAATGTGAAAGGGATTACGGGATACAGCTCCTGAATCTGACAACAGCGCTGTACATTGTTTTCCCATTCCTTCAATTCCTTCAGTAATTTGATCAATATGCCCTTGAATGGGGTGACAGTCCAGTCCTACTCTGCATTAGAACCGCTGTCATGCATTGAATGTGAGCAATATTAGGCTATATGCTGTAGTACTGCTCAATACCCCAGTGTGAAGGACTATGGGAATCTAAAAGGGGTTGTGGTAAACAGCAGTACAGGGTTCAGCTGGGATCAATAGGTTTACCAGTCATTAATTAATCTGAACAATAGTTAGGGAACAACTATTCAATACACTTCAATACTGTTCAATGGGAGAGAGGGCTGACGTATCCAGTGACAGGGATTATATATCTATCAAATAGAATATCTACCAGTAAGGGATCCACAGCTATACCATCATGGACTAAACCTGGTCTACAGCCATGCTACATCATGAACTAAACCTGGTCTACAACTGTGCTACATCATAAACTAAACCTGGTCTACAGCCGTGCTACATCATGGACTAAACCTGGTCTACAGAGGTGCTACATAATGGACTAAACCTGGTCTACAGCCATGCTACATCATGGACTAAACCTGGTCTACAGCCGTACTACATCATGGACTAAACCTGGTCTACAGCCGTGCTACATAATGGACTAAACCTGGTCTACAGCCATGCTACATCATGGACTAAACCTGGTCTACAGCCGTACTACATCATGGACTAAACCTGGTCTACAGCCGTGCTACATCATAAACTAAACCTGGTCTACAGCCGTGCTACATCATGGACTAAACCTGGTCTACAGCCGTACTACATCATGGACTAAACCTGGTCTACAGCCGTGCTACATCATGGACTAAACCTGGTCTACAGCCGTGCTACATCATGGACTAAACCTGGTTTACAGCCGTGCTACATCATGGACTAAACCTGGTCTACAGCCGTGCTACATCATGGACTAAACCTGGTCTAAAGCCATGCTACATCATGGACTAAACCTGATCTACAGCCGTGCTAGATCATGGACTAAACCTGGTCTACAGCCGTACTACATCATGGACTAAACCTGGTCTACAGCCGTGCTACATAATGGACTAAACCTGGTCTACAGCCTTGCTACATCATGGACTAAACCTGGTCTACAGTCGTACTACATCATGGACTAAACCTGGTCTACAGCCGTGCTACATAATGGACTAAACCTGGTCTACAGCCGTGCTACATCATGGACTAAACCTGGTCTACAGCCGTGCTACATCATGGACTAAACCTGGTCTACAGCCGTGCTACATCATGGACTAAACCTGGTCTAAAGCCGTGCTACATCATGGACTAAACCTGGTCTACAGCCTTGCTACATCATGGACTAAACCTGGTCTACAGCCGTACTACATCATGGACTAAACCTGGTCTACAGCCGTGCTACATAATGGACTAAACCTGGTCTACAGCCTTGCTACATCATGGACTAAACCTGGTCTACAGTCGTACTACATCATGGACTAAACCTGGTCTACAGTCGTGCTACATAATGGACTAAACCTGGTCTACAGCCGTGCTACATCATGGACTAAACCTGGTCTACAGCCGTGCTACATCATGGACTAAACCTGGTCTACAGCCGTGCTACATCATGGACTAAACCTGGTCTAAAGCCGTGCTACATCATGGACTAAACCTGGTCTACAGCCATGCTAGATCATGGACTAAACCTGGTCTACAGCCGTGCTACATCATGGACTAAACCTGGTCTACAGCCGTGCTACATAATGGACTAAACCTGGTCTACAGCCTTGCTACATCATGGACTAAACCTGGTCTACAGCCGTACTACATCATGGACTAAACCTGGTCTACAGCCGTGCTACATAATGGACTAAACCTGGTCTACAGCCGTGCTACATCATAGACTAAACCTGGTCTACAGCCATGCTACATCATGGACTAAACCTGGTCTACAGCCGTGCTACATCATGGACTAAACCTGACCTAAAAACTCATCATGGACTAAACTGGTCTACAACCTCATCATGGACTAAACCTGGTCTACAACCTCATCATGGACTAAACCTGGTTTCTACCAATATAAATACATGTGTCTTGTCTCCTGTGGGTTAGCGATATCAACGTCCATATGAATGCAGTCAACCTTTCTTGGTAGTGAATCATTTCCAACCATGTGCTCTCCTCTCTGGTGAAACACATTGATTTGTTTCCTCTCTTTATCTTGTTTCCATGGCTTCCTATGAAGCAACTTGTCTTGATTTATCATTATATACACTTTGAGCGAGTGACTTCCTTCGACCTAAATATCATCTAGAAATGTAGAAATGAAGGAAGGAAGAATCAAAGGCACGAGAGGAAAAGGACTCAGAGCAATAAGTAATAACTGGTATGAGAGAGACAAACACACCAACAGATTTATAGACAGAAATTAAAAATAGTGCTCCCCTCCCAATTTCACCCAGCACATTACCAAGACTTCCTCTCTTCAGGAACTCTCCACTTTAATTCCACTTGCTTTCATCTATTTTGGGCTGAAGTATAATCTTTATTGGATGAGGGATGGCTGGCGGGGCCGGCGGCTCGGCGGGGGAGTTTGGCAGCTTGTTAAATGTTTTCTAAAACACCCACAGTAATTCACAGAGCCTGTAATTAATCAGGAGAGGAACCCCATGGTCCGACTGGGGGGGGACCTCCTGTCTGCCTGTGTGTGTGTGTGTGTGTGTGTGTGTGTGTGTGTGTGTGTGTGTGTGTGTGTGTGTGGGTGTGTGTGTGTGAGTGTGTGTGTGTGTGTGTGTGCATCGTTCTTCTTAGACAAGGACAAGGATTTCAGAGAGAAGTGAGACAATCACAAGAGAGATTTAACACCCTAAACCATTAACTGTTTCATATGTGTGTGTGTGTGTGTGTGTGTGTGTGTGTTTGTGTGTGTGTGTGTGTTTGTTTACTCCTAGACAAAGATTTCAGACAATCATAGTCAGACAAGAAACTTATCACCCTAAACAAATCTCTATTCTGCTGCAATTAATTAGGTCCTGTGTGTGTGTGTGTGTGTGTGTGTGTGTGTTCAGTCACTCATACTCAGTTTGACTTCAGTAGATTAATTCTCCTACTATTTAACTGGTAGAACTGAATCCTCTTCTATCCAAGACCCATTTAAAATGTCATTCATTCATACAAAAAACAAAAAGAAAATGATCATTTCTGTAGAGAATATTAACCCCAACATACCTAACCCTATGATCCCTTAACCCCAACATACCTAACCCTATGATCCCTTAACCCCAACATACCTAACCCTATGATCCCTTAACCCCAACATACCTAACCCTATGATCCCTTAACCCCAACATACCTAACCCTATGATCCCTTAACCCCAACATACCTAACCCTATGATCCCCCAACCCCTCTATAAATACAATCATTATGAATTTGGTACCAAAAGATAGGTATGGACCAGGCCTACAGACATCAAACAATAACATGTTCTGTATAAACCAGAAATTGCAATAAACTATAAAAAGGCTTAAAGTGGCGTAGAATGTCATAT
>JAXDDX010000287.1:170000-190000 GCA_034670405.1 Hoplostethus atlanticus | reverse complement strand
GGAGGTTTTAGAGACAGGAGAGTTTAGCGACAGGAGGTTTTGCAGACAGGAGGTTTTAGAGACAGGAGAGTTTAGCGACAGGAGGTTTTGCAGACAGGAGGTTTTAGAGACAGGAGAGTTTAGAGACAGGAGAGTTTAGAGACAGGAGGTTTTGCAGACAGGAGGTTTTAGAGACAGGAGCTTTTAGAGACAGGAGAGTTAGAGACAGGAGGTTTTAGAGGCAGGACATTTTAGAGACAGGACGGTGTCAGGTGTTAAAGAGTTTCCTGTCAGGTTTTTATTTTCTATTCTATTTTTCCTCTCGGCGCTTCGTGAACTGAGACCATTTCATTTTCCACAGACTGGTGAGCACTGAGGAAGAGGGTGTGTGTGTGTGTGTGTGTGTGTGTGTGTGTTCAGTTTTTGTTTGAAAGAGAGAGGAAAGGGGAGAGATTGTATATTGTATATGTACAATACTGTGCATATTCTTGTTTGTTTGTGTGTGCGTGTGCGTGTGCGTGTGCGTGTGTGTGTGTGTGTGTGTGCTCACCCAGGACAGACAGCTCACAGGAAGCGGTGATGTTCTGGTTCCTGTTGGTCGCCGTACAGCTGTAGCTGCCCGAGTCGTCATCCGTCACGCTGCTGATCAACAGGTTACTACCGGCAAGTAACGAGTACTTCTTAGACCTGGGGGACAGACAGGCAGAGAGACAGACGGGCAGAGAGACAGACAGGCAGAGAGACAGACGGGGTGGAGGAGAAAGAGAGCAGCAGACAGACAAAAAATGGGTCAGAGAAATCAGCTACAGTCAGGCAGAGAGACAGACAGGCAGGCAGGCAGACAGACAGACAGACAGACAGACAGGCAGGCAGACAGACAGACAGACAGACAGACAGACAGACCTGCTCTGTATCAGCTCCTCTCCTCTCCTCCACTGGAAGGCTGGTGTTGGGTATCCTGAGGCGGAACATTCCAGTACAGCATCAGTTCCCAGTAGAGCCGTTATCCTGGTAGGACGCTGGAGGAACTGGAGGCTTCTGGTCACTCCAGGCTCTGGACAGACAGACAGGTAGGTAGGCAGACAGACAGACAGACAGACAGTGGATAACAGTGGATTGGATTCACACAGGTATGAAGAATATGTTGTTCATATTATATTTGTGGTGTCAGTGGAGCGTTTTCGTGTCCCATGATGCTCCATGATGCTCTAAAGGCTCCAGAGACGTTTCACCCTGACAAGAATACAAATCTGGGGGAACACTGAATACTGATGTGGCAGACTGGGGGGGGGGGAGTCAGTGGACTGACTCTCCCTGTATCCAGCACCGGCTGCAGCCAAAGACAGACAGACAGGCAGGCAGACAGACAGGCAGGCAGGCAGGTTAATCATACATACATTAATGTACAGTAATAAACCATTACAGTCTTGTGACTTTATGATTCATGTTCATCATTTGCAGGGACAAAACAACCAGATCACATCAGCAGAACGCCTCAGAAAGGAAAACAGTCTACAAAGCAGATTGTTCAAAGTGCTCTTTGCAGCGCTGCAGGTGGAGAATCAGGGATCAGATAGCTGATCACAGATCAGGTGGATGGATGAGGAACGAGGGCGCGACCGCTTTAATGTATTCGCTAACACGAAGCCGACAGCCTCAAAGGAAGCTGTCAGCACATTAGGGAGGACGCCGCCACAGGAATTCACAATGAGGAGGACGCATGCAGACGCATTCAGACACATGCAGGCACATGCAGATGCATGTAGACGCATCCAGATTCATTCAGATGCATGTAGATGCATGTAGACGCATCCAGATGCATGTAGACGCATGTAGACACATTCAGACGCATGCAGGCACATGCAGATGCATGTAGACGCATCCAGACAAATTCAGACCCAATCAGATGCATGTAGATGCAATCAGATGCATGTAGACGCATCCAGATGCATGCAGACGCATCCAGATGCATGTAGACACATTCAGACGCATGCAGGCACATACAGATGCATGTAGACGCATACAGACAAATTCAGACGCAATCAGATGCATGTAGATGCATGTATACGCATCCGGATGCATGCAGACACATCCAGATGCATCCAGATGCATGTAGATGCATCCAGATGCATGTAGACGCATTCAGACGCATGCAGGCACATGCAGATGCATGTAGACGCATCCAGACGAATTCAGACCCAATCAGATGCATGTAGATTTAATCAGATGCATGTAGACACATTCAGACGCATGCAGGCACATACAGATGCATGTAGATGCATCCAGACAAATTCAGATGCATGCAGACGCATTTAGATGTATGCAGATGCATTCAGACGCAGCTTTGTCTGGCCTATATTGCCATGACACCAACACACACGCACATTTGCATGTACAAATACAAAAGCAGAGAAAAACACACACACACACACACACGGGAATCTCTTTTGATCATTTGACCTTTGCTCTTCCAGTTAAATGTTTGATGCCTACATCTGATTAAAACTTGATAAAGAGTCATTAAATCTTCATGTGTATCAAAGGGAACTGTGACCTCCTGACCTCCTGACCTCCTGACCTCCTGACCTCCTGACCTCCTGCTTCCAGGCTCCTCGCCACCAGATCGCCACCATGTCCTTTCACTCGGTTTAATACAGAACATGTGATTTGTGGTTTGATGTAAATGGATTTTTGAAAACAAATATTCAATATTTTTACATTTGACATTTCCATGCCAAAGAAATTCAGATTTTCAAGCAGAAACCTCTGAAACAACATTTAGAACATCATGGGACATGAAAACTCTCCATTGAAAACCACATTGATCAGCTGTAGCTCCACACCAACCTGGACAACCACAGCAATGACAAAGCAACAACAGTCTACAATGGACTCCATTGAAAGGAAATTCAATGGTAGCTCTCAGTTCCAACTCTCAGTAGATCTAGTCAGTGCCTACAGATTACATAACATCAATCTGAAAGGTTCCTCTGATCCACTTGGCCTTCAATTAGCAGCAGATCCATTCAGCTCAGTGTTGGTCTGCATTGAAATGAATGTAATGAAATCTTCTCCTCTGTATCGAAGCTATCAAAGCTGCCTGGAAGCCAGAATACTTTTCAATACAACATGAGTAAAAAGTCTGTTAACAGAAATACATGTTGACGCATCAGAAAGCGCTGCAGGCCTGAAGCCCGCTGGTGGATGTTCACTAGAATAACAGTAGAGGAAAGACGAGACGTTGGCTTTGCTTCCTCGTTTAACTTCTAATTACTGCCTGCAGCTCAGAAGGGTTTAGTAGAATCTCATTTCCTCTAAAGGCAACCGACGGTCTGATTGATGATCAGCTGTCTCTGAGCTTCAGTTCCTACATCACCAACCACGGTTCGATCAATACTGATAACCAATATCTTCTGATTTCTGTATCGTCACATTTTAACAAATTCATGCAAAAAGAAACTCAGTAGTATTCAGTCAGACTAATGAATTAATTTAGTATCTTTGAAAGTATCTTCTGTACATGCAGACAGAAAGAAGATTACTAATGAAATGTAGGTTGAGGTGTTGTGGGGTGATGGTGATGGGGGGGGGGGGGCAATGTTGCAATAAGATGTAATGATAAAAGTTCTATTTATTTATTACTCCATTTTCCTGATCTATAATCTGAGTTGCAGTGAGTCGGATTAACCAGCAGAAATCAAGTCGCTCCAACGTGGCGACAGAAAAGCTTCTGATGTGCAAAGTGATCATCCTGGTGAAGGTCATCCATGAAGGTCAGCCAGGCCAGAAGAACCTCACCAGAATGAAACTGGTATTTAACTGGAGATGTCTGGGGTAACCTCGGCATGAGGTGGTGATGTATGGATTCATCTGTGGTACGTATGAAATATCAATATCTGACAACGCTTCATTCTTCCATCAAAACAAGGAAGGATGAGCTGACCGGCTGAGTCACTAATTGATGATCAATCAATCAATGAACATCCAGCCACCTCTGCTCAATGGTTTACCGATCAATGAATCACCTGGGAGGACGCGGAGCTCGGCGTCCGTCCCCGTCCTGGCGCTGCCGGGGTTGTCGGCCAGACATCGGTAGGTGGCCGAGTCCGGCGGCTGAACCCGGCTGACCTGCAGCGACCCCGAGGGCAGCACCACCAGGCGAGACTCGGGGTTAAAGGTCGGAGGAAGGTCCTCCCTGTTCTTCTGCCAGCGGACGACGGGGGTCGGGTCGCCGGAAACCTCGCATCGCAGCAGGGCGGTGTCGCCGAGGTACGAGGAGACGGACTCTGTCGGGACGACCAGCTTCAACGGACCTGGAAGGAGACGGGAGATGACATCACAGCGTCTGAACCACCTCACCACCTCTTTCATCTTCCTCTCAGTTCATTATATCAAGGAGAGAAAACAGAGACACAAATAAACCACCGATGGGAAACTACAGTTCAGCGTGTCCAGAACACAACAGGAAAATGGAAATCAATTAAACTCAGTTCAACTCGACTGAACTCAGATCAGTGCAGTAAATTAAATATGATACAGTCGTTACTGTCCCAGAAGGAAAACCTGGCATGCAGACAGGGTTCAAAATAAAAGCACTTAATAAAATACACAATATAACAGAGAAAATACAGTATATACTACTACTAGTACTACTACTACTACTACTAGTACTACTATTACTACTACTACTATTGTCACTACTGCACTATTACTGCTTCTATTGTTACTGCTTCTACTATGTCTACTACTACTACTACTACTACTACTACTACTACTACCATTACTACCACTAGTACTACTGCTACTACTACTGCTTCTATTGCTACTGCTTCTACTATGTCTACTACTACTACTACTACTACAAAAAACAAAAAGAAGCAGCTGGATGAAGAAGGAGACAAAAGGTAAAAGAAGATGTTGAACGTGAAGGTTTGTACCTTGATGTGACTTATTATATATATACAGTATGTGTGTATTATAAAAGTATAATCTGGTTTTATGGGAGAGAAACCAGGACAGAGAGAGAGAGAGAGGGGACGAGCAAGGAGACACATCACAGCAGGGAGAGAGAGAGAGAGAGAGAGAGGGAGGGAGAGAGAGAGAGAGAGAGAGAGAGAGAGAGAGGAGAGAGGAGAGGAGGTGAGGCAGAAGGACAGAGAGGAGGGAAAGAGAGTCACCAAGCTCCAAGTGCTAGACTTCTACTTCAGGCAGTAATTTCCTACATTTCCCAGAATCCCTTTCAACGACCCTCAGAGAAGGGGCGTGAACTTGTTGTGTTCAGCTTGTATTGTTTTTCTGGTCAAGAAAAAGCAGCCCCAAACACAACACGCATCATGGCTGCATTGCATTCTGGTCTATCAGGTCCGAACCAGAACCCAGAGGGACAGAAGGAGAGACAAAAGTTTCATCCCCTTTTGCTTTGGGGGAGCTGCAGGGCCTCCTCCTCCTCCTCCTCCTCCTCCTCTCCTCCTCCTCCTCCTCCTCTCCTCTCCTCCTCTCCTCCTCCTCCTCCTCCTCCTCCTCCTCCTCCTCTCCTCTCCTCCTCTCCTCCTCCTCCTCCTCCTCCTCTCCTCCCCTCCCTCCTCCTCCTCCCCTCCTCCTCCTCCTCTCCTCCTCTCCTCTGCCCAGGGAGGTCGTTTCTAGGCTGAAATTATTCTGATCACACAAGTGTAGAAATCACAGAGAAATGGAGAAAGATCAAGGAGAGGAGAAAAGATAGAAAGGGACAGAACTGGGTCAGAGAGGAGAGGAGAGGGGGAGAGGAGAGGGGAGGAGAGGGGAGGAGGAGAGGAGAGAGGAGAAGAGAGAGGAGAGAGAGGAGAAGAGAGGAGAGGAGAGGAGAGGAGAGGAGAGAGGAGAGAGAGGAGAGGAGAGGAGAGGAGAGGAGTCTCTAGTGTCTCTGGTTCACTACATGACGGCCGCCATAGTTTTTCTCCTGTTTTCACCCTTGAGACTAAAATAACCCTGAAACATAATAATAATAATATAAGAATAAGAATAAGAATAAGAATAAGAATAAGAATAAGAATATAATTATACTAATAATAATAATAATAATAATAATAATAATATAATTATAATATAATAATAAGAAGAAGAAGAAGAAGAATATAAGAATATAATATAATATAACATAATATAATTTAAGAATAATAATAATATAATATAATAATAATATCATTGAGCAGGCCAGCGGAGGGACCAGAGAGTCTGTTCAGTCTGTTGATGATTATTTGCTCCTCTGGTTGAACTGCTGGAATCCTCTCACAATGTGTTTGATTGGGATTGTTCAAGTCCTCAGAGGGTCTGAATCCAGACTGATGAAGGTCTGATGAAGGTCCGTCTGAGAGATCTCCACATCACCTCATTTAAATTACGTGGTGACGCAGGAAATGAGGCTTATTCTGGATTAGAGCATCAGATAAAGACCCGGTAACTATGTAACTACGTAACTATGTAACTATGGCAACAGAAGAACCAGCGCAACCATCAACTTATTATAATCCATTTTTTTTGTACTTTGCCTGGTATTAAGTCTTTCTTCTGAGTGAGTTAGAAAAAAATGGGAGTTGTTATTTATGATTATGGAGTAGAAAGGTTTGGCGTCTTTGAGAAAAGGAAGAAGTTAGAGGTCGAGGTAGTAAAATCCAGTCAGCTAGGCGTGAGAAAAGAGACCTGCATGTAGTATTTTTGGATCTGGCAAATGCTTTCGGGTCAGTTCCACATAGTCTGTTATGGGAGACAAGACGTTTTTCATAGATGGTGAAGTGGTGCCAACAGTGATAGAGCTTAGGAAGATGGTACGACTCAAGCCTCAGTGATAAGGGTCAATTTCAGGAGTTGAGGCAGCAAATGATTCGAGGCATTTCAGGTATAGACAAGTCAGGGCTCCCAGGAAAGTTAAATTGTGGTGTCTGCAGTTTGGATTGTTGCCTCGGCTGATGGCCGCTGACAGTGTATGAGGTTCCCCTATCTGAGGTAGAAAAACTAGAAAGGATGATCAACTCAGTTATTAGAAAATGGCTTGGAGCCCCAGGCTGTCTGAGCAGTGTGGGAAAGAGGTGCCGGTATCCAGCCTGACAGAGGATATGCTGCTGTGGTCTGAGGTGAAGAAGCTAGTTCGAGCTCACGGTCCCCTGGGAAGACCGAGCTGACGAGGCAAACGAGCGGAAGAAACCGAGGTATGCGGAGATGGCAGCGGAGGCAGAACAGCGAGGGTGGAGGGCTCGGCCGGTAGAAGTTGGCTGTCGTGGTTTTGTGGCAAAGTCAGTTTTTGCACTCGTAACCGAGGTGGGCATTCGCAGACGGAGCTTGAAACTTGCGGTTAGGAAAATGTCGCAAGCAGCGGAGCGAGCAAGTGAACGGGTCAGTTAACCCGAGTTATCTGCAGCTCCTTGTTGTTTCCCAGCTTCATGAGGAGCAACGCTACTGAGGAGAACCAAGCAGACTGATCAGATCATTAATAAGCATGGGCCTGCTGCTGTTCCCATTCAATCTGAGCGATCCTTTATCATGTAGATTAACTACTATGGGTAGATATCTTTAATGTTGCCAATAAATCATATTATGATTCTTAATATCAGACATGCTGGCATCAGAAATAAAAGGTGCTGTGATACTGAACAACACTGGCAGGACACGCAATTAATGCAAAAACATGATAAATGTGTTGTTGTTTTTCTACAAAAAACGAGGATAAAGTCATTATTGTGTTGATGCAGACACACACACACACACACATCCAGATAATCATTATGCTGTAACAGCCATACGAAGATTGGCAGCATCACTTATCTTCTTATTACACACCAAACTAAATGAGAGAGAGAGAAAATAGATAAAGAAAACATGGAATGAAAGAGTGGAAGATAGAGAGCAGAAAGAAAGAGGAAGAAATATGAGAGAAGGAAAGATGGATAGAGAGAGAGAGAGAGAGAGAGATGCTAAGATGTTGCTTTGGAAACTGAATTGAATTGAATTGAGACAGAGAGAGAGAGAGAGAGAGAGAGAGAGAGAGAGAGACAGACAGGTGAACTCTTCATGTTAAGTGATGGTTGTAATGACTGAAGCCCTGCAGCCTCATTACATCACATTACAGTCATTTAGCAGATGCTTTTATCCAAAGCGACTTCCAATAAGTGCATTCAACATAGAGAGCTACTAGAGAACTACTAGTCACCAGAAATAGAATAGCATTTCCTTCCTAAACATCATCTAAGAGCAGAACCAGTCTAGTCTAGTCTAACAATGATACCAAGAGTTTTATCCTCTGTGGTCATTTTGGTGACAGTGGACCAAGATGACTCACGGTTTGGTGATTTATAGTGTCAGGACTTAAGAAAGACTTCTGATTGATTGTAAAATGTTTTGAGACAGGAAGGATTATTTAAATTTGCTTTACGTTGGAAGGATCGATGGGTAAGTACAGCGGTGTATCATCTGCATAGCAATGGAAACTGACATTATGTCTGCGACTGATAGGGGTAGCATAGCACTTCTACAACAAAGCCCTATGTTGTAGATTAGAATAAAACCAGTTAAAACCAGAGTAAAATGTCAGCAGTATCAAATGCAGCACTCAGGTCTAAAAGAACTAAAACTGATGATGTTCTAACAGCAGAGAGCAGCCTCAGTACTGTGATGACCTGAAACCAGACTGAAACATCTCAAACAGTCTGGTCTCAGTACTGTGATGACCTGAAACCAGACTGAAACATCTCAAACAGTCTGGTCTCAGTACTGTGATGACCTCTGAAACCAGACTGAAACATCTCAAACAGTCTGGTCTCAGTACTGTGATGGCCTCTGAAACCAGACTGAAACATCTCAAACAGTCTGGTCTCAGTACTGTGATGGCCTCTGAAACCAGACTGAAACATCTCAAACAGTCTGGTCTCAGTACTGTGATGACCTGAAACCAGACTGAAACATCTCAAACAGTCTGGTCTCAGTACTGTGATGGCCTCTGAAACCAGACTGAAACATCTCAAACAGTCTGGTCTCAGTACTGTGATGGCCTCTGAAACCAGACTGAAACATCTCAAACAGTCTGGTCTCAGTACTGTGATGACCTGAAACCAGACTGAAACATCTCAAACAGTCTGTTGCATTCAGAGAAGCAACCAACTGGGTGGCTACTAGTTTTTCCAAGACCTTGGCTAGAAAAGGAGGTTTAGATATGTTGTACAGAGTTCGGGTCTGATGAGGGTTTCTTTAGAAGACCAGTAGCTAAGGAGACACTGGTGATGTTTAGGATGTAAAGGCAAACTGACTGAATACTTCTTTGAGAAATCTGACAGGAAGTAAGCCAACGGTACAGGAAGAGTGCCTGACTTTAGCTGTGTATTCAGTTAATGTGTCTGTGGAGGCGGAGGCATGGGGACTGTTATATTTATTCTAACAACGTCTAGACCAGGTAAATCAGTTTCCTCCTGTCAGACCAGACCTTGGTCGTGATGTCAGATAACTTTTTATTTATTCTAACAATGTCGTTGTTATCCCTAATAGGAGAATCGTCTTGCAGCGAAGCGTACAACACAACACAACACAACACAACACAACACAACACAACACGTACTCACAACAGAAAAAGAGATAAAATGCAGAAATGTTAATAAAACAAGTCTATCTGTTCCAGTTCGTCAGGTGCCTGGGAAACATGAGAACTCGGGTCTGTTTGATTGAGGCTCAGGTAGCCTGATGGAGCGCTGTAAAAACACGCCACCCGTTATTGGTTGTTATCTCTGTGGCTTCTGCTCTGCTTGGTTCATTATTAATGAATGCTGTGAATATTTGATGATTGAATTTGTCGAGTCTCAATTCTATTTTCCTCACAAGATTAATTAAACCAGAATCAGACAGGGTAGCTTCTCTGTGCTTTTAAGACTTCAGAGGAGTGACACTGAAAAACACCATCAAAGGTTTTTTTTAATATCTGTTTTAATATTTTTCATCAGGCTTGAAGCAGAAGATCTCCCTGCTTGACTCCAGTTTTCCTCCTCACTGGAGGAGCAGAACGATATGAATTACAACCTTTAAAACCTTCACCTGTATTTACGTTTCACTGAGCACCATGATGCTTCACATCAGTTACACACATTTATACTGGGAGCTGACCAGTACAACCGGTCTTCTACTGGGAGTCAACCAGTACAACCAGTCTTCTACTGGGAGCTGACCAGTACAACCAGTCTTCTACTGGGAGTTAACCAGTATAACCAGTCTTCCAGTGGGAGTTAACCAGTACAACCAGTCTTCTACTGGGAGTTAACCAGTATAACCAGTCTTCTAGTGGGAGTTAACCAGTATAACCAGTCTTCTACTGGGAGTTAACCAGTACAACCATTCTACTGGGATTCTTCACTCTTCGAGTCCAACAACGTCTGATCACCTGATCAATATTTAATATGCTTCTCTCATAGGAATCTGTCACCGTGCTCATTTTCAGAACAGATCTCCATCCAATCAGATCGGCCCTGGGTCCAGACCAGCTGGTCAGATGGTGATCTGGATCTGGATCTGGATCTGGATCTGGATCTCTGCTGTCAGATGATAAAACTATCAGAGATTTGATTCAAATTCCTGATGGATGTTTGTAATTTAGTGACAGGAATGACGTGAACAGGAAGAATGGATCAGCGGTACGTCATCGTCTCTAAAACGAACCTCGACCTCCTCATCCTCCTGCATCTCCTACTGAGGAGAAACCTCCTCTTCCTCCTGCGTCTCCTACTGAGGAGAAACCTCCTCATCCTCCTGCATCTCCTACTGAGGAGAAACCTCCTCTTCCTTCTGCGTCTCCTACTGAGGAGAAACACGTTGGAAAAACATTTTCCACCAAATAGAAAATACTGAAAATAGATTAACAAGAACAAAACATTAAAAAATAATCACACTGAACACTGTGTGTGTGTGTGTGTGTGTGTGTGTGTGTGTGTGTGTGTGTGTGGTGTGTGTGTGTGTGTGTGTGAGTGTGTGTGTGTGTGTGTGTGTGTGTGTGTGTGTGTGTGTGTGTGTGTGTGTGTGTGTGTGTGTGTGTGTGTGTGTGGTGTGGTGTGTGTGTGTGTGTGTGTGTGTGTGTGTGTGTGGTGTGTGTGAGTGTGTGTGTGTGTGTGGTGTGGGTGGTGTGTGTGTGTGTGTGTGTGTGTGGTATGTGGTGTTGTGTGTGTTCTGTGATGTGAAGGAGAGTGTAAGTTGTGGATGACGGTAATGTTGTCTGATAATACTTCAGGCGGTTTGGTGGAGGTGGAAGTGAAGGAAGCAGGATGAACAGGAGAGGAAAACAGAACGGTAAGGTGTTGATAATGACTTAGGAGGAGGAGGAGGAGGGGAATGAGAAGGAGGGGAGAGAGGAGAGGAGAGGAGGATGGAGGAGAGGGGAGGAGGGAAGGAGTGAGGAGAGACAGAAAAGGGAGGGGAGGAGGAGGAGGATGAGAGAAAGGAGGAGGAGAGGAGGAGGAGGAAGAGGGGGAGGAGGAGGAGAGGGAGGAAGAGGAGCAGGAGAGGAGGGGATGGAGGAGGAGGAGGAGGAGAGGGATGAGGAGCAGGGGAGTGGAAGGAGGAGGACAGAAAAGGGAGGGGAGGAGGAGGAGGATGAGAGAAAGGAGGAGGAGAGGAGGAGGAGGAGGAAGAGGGGGAAAGTCTCTCTCTCTAGCAGTGTCATTTTGTCGAATCTACAAGGCAGAGGCAATCATGATGACCGCACACACGCACACACACACACACACACACACGCACACACACGCGCACACACACGCACACACACGCACACAAACACACACACACAACACACCACACACACACACACACACGCACACAAACACACACAAACACACACACACACAAACACACCACAAACGCGCACACACGCGCACACACACGCACAAACACACCACACACACGCACACACACGCACACAAACACACACAAACACACACACACACAAACACACCACAAACACACACACACAACACACCACAACACACACACACACCACACACACACACACACACACACACACACACACACAGCTAATTGACTATGTGAGCCTCTGCTGCTGACCGGTTGAATCCTGACTCAGTCCGTTGGTCAAATGAACCATTACAAGATTTTGGAAAATCGTCTCTTTAATTGAAAACCTTTTAAATGAGTTCCAGTTTCACTCTGTGGTCCAGCATGAGTCCTGGACCGGGAGTCCTGGACCGGGACAGGACCGTTGAACCATCATACCTCTGACCCCGACAAGAAACCTTTACTATGCTGCCCCCGGAAACTTGTAGGTCATAGTTCAACTTCAACTCTAAAAACTAAAGGAGACCAAAGTAGGGTATGTGTGTGTGTGTGTGTGTGTGTGTGTGTGTGTGTGTGTGTGTGTGTGGTCAGCCTCCATGGTTACTGTGGAGGTCAGGTCAAGGTGTCATGGAACTATTAGTCTGTATGGAGGATTTCCTCCTTTATTCCTCCTCCTCTCCTCTCCTCTCTTCCTCTTTTTTACGTCATGGAGACAGACACACTCTCTCAGCATCACGTTTCCATGGAGACAGACACACTCTTAGCATCATATGTTTCCTCAGAGACAGACACCCTCTTTCATCAACATGTTTCCATGGACACGGACAACCTATCTATGTTTCCATTGAGACAGACAGCCTGTCTTAGAATCATATGTCGCCATGGACACAGACACCATCTCGTAGCATCACGTGTTTCCATGGAGACAGATTCACTCTGTCAGCATCATGTGTTTGCATGGAGACAAAAACACTCTGTCAGCATCACGTGTTGCCATGGAGACAGACACCTACTGTCAGCATCACGTTTCCATGGAGACAGATTCACTCTGTCAGCATCATGTGTTTGCATGGAGATAGATTCTCTGTCAGCATCACATTTCCATGGAGACAGACTCACTGTCAGCATCACATGTTTCCAATCAAACAATAGAATTGAAACACAATAGAAATCTGAAAAATCTGAAGTTGTTCCGTTGCTCTACACTACAACACCAGCCACTAGAATTATCCACTAATAGAATAGAATAGAATAGAACAGAATAGAATTCTTGGCCTGTTGTTCTTACCGGACACCGTGACCTTGGCGGTCCGGCTGACAATGCTCCCCAGTCCCTCCAGTGTGGCCAAGCACTGGTAGCTGCCCTCGTCAGGCCGGTGGTGCCGGGAGTGGACCACGTTCTGGACCACCAGCGACCCGTTGGCCAGCTGGCGCCTCCTCTCATCCACCACTGTGCTGAGGAGAACGCCGTCCTTCCTCCACGTGATGGTAGGGGGCGCCGCCCAGTTGGACCGGGCCTGGCAGTCAAGCTGCAGGACGCCGCCCCGAACCGTCACCGTGTCCTGGGGCTGCTGGGTGAAACTGAGGTCCACAAAAGCTCCTCCGACCTGGGAGGAAGAGGAGGAGGACGAGGACGAGGAGTAGGAGTAGGAAGAAGAGGAGGTGTCTGAGGCTGCAGGAGGAGGAGAGGAGAAGAAGAGGAGTTAGATTGAACCAGCAGCCATTAGTTTAGTTTAGTTTAGTTTAGTTTAGTTTAGTTTAGTTTAGTTTCAATTCAAAACAAATGAGTAAATATCAGAATCATCAGCAAAAATAAAATGAGGAAGGGTTCATGGTTAGTGAGGGTTCAGTTCAGTAACAGTTCAGTTCAGTAACAGTTCAGTTCAGTCAGTTCAGTAACAGTTCAGTTCAGTAACAGTTCAGGTCAGTAACAGTTCGGTTCAGTAACAGTTCAGTTCAGTAGCAGTTCAGGTCAGTAACAGTTCGGTTCAGTAACAGTTCAGTTCAGTAACAGTTCAGTTCAGTCAGTTCAGTTCAGTAACATGTCAGTTCAGTAACAGTTCAGTTCAGTAACAGTTCAGGTCAGTAACAGTTCGGTTCAGTAACAGTTCAGTTCAGTAACATGTCAGTTCAGTTCAGTTAATTTCAGTTCAGTTCAGTTCAGTTCAGTAACAGTTCAGTTCAGTTAATTTCAGTTCAGTTCAGTAACATGTCAGTTCAGTTCAGTTAATTTCAGTTCAGTTCAGTAACATGTCAGTTCAGTTCAGTTTGTTTCAGTTCAGTCTTTTTCCTGTTGCCTTCTAAAGCATCAGAGTGATTCAGGTGATGTTGTTTCCTACACACACACACACAGACACACACACACACACACACACACACACACACACACACACAGACACACACACACTTTGCATAACACTGAAGTAGAAACCACCATGTTCCAGAAAATACTATTTTTAAATTAAGATTCAGCTTTGACTTGTTGTAAAGTCACTTGAAAAAATGCATGAAAATAAAAAGGTGTAAAAAAAACTTCAAAAACTTCTATTTTTTGTTTTCGAGGACTTTTATTTTAGAAGGACTTTATTTTAGAAGGACTTTTATTTTTGTTTGTCTTTTGGTCGCTTTTTGTTTTTTCTTCTTTATTTCCACTCCTTTTATTTTGAAGGAATTCTGGAACAAACATCCACAAAGGCATGAAAGGAAACACTCCACTATGGAGAGGAGATGCTCTCTCTCTCTCTCTATGTGTTCCCTATGTCTCTCTACCAAACTCTCTCTCTCTCTCTCTCTATGTCTCTCTACCAAAGTCTGTCTCTCTCTGGTGGTGAACTGTTGCTGGCAGAACAAAGACTGAGAAAGCTGCTTTGGTTTGGCAGGCAGAGATAAGAGAGAGACAGGGAGAGAGAGAGACAGGAGAGAGAGAGAGAGAGAGAGAGATAGAGAGAGACAGGGAGAGAGAGAGAGGGACAGAGAGAGAGACAGGAGAGAGAGAGAGAGAGAGAGAGAGAGAGAGACAGGGAGAGAGAGAGAGACAGGGAGATCACATGGCTCTGCCCAAAATAACGATTGTGAACTTCGTCTGGACTCTTGATTGATTTGACATTTGTCATTAATGTGGAAACAAACTCTTCACATGTTACAGATGGAAAGTCTTTATATGTTCACCAGGTTGTATATTTCCACGAGGCGATGCTGCAGACGCTGATCTTTACATCTGAACACTTTAAAGAGCATTTAGTTTTTGTTTAAAGACAGGAAAAGTCTTTGCAGGAGAAGAGACGGGTATTGTTTTAGAAAACCCACAAGTTATCAAAAAAAGAAGACGTGGACGTTTGATCTCAACAGAGAGCACTGCAAGAGTTTGCATAGACCAAACACTCAAACTCCCTCTGAAGATCAGACGCTGAGCATCGTTTCCCTCCATGAGAGATGAACATGGACTTCAACAAGGAAGTCAGTCAGAAGAGCAGATCTTCTGCTGTAGTCTGGAAACCCTTCAGGAAATCCTTCAGATCCCTTCCTCCTCTTCCTTCCTCCCCCACGTCTTCATCCTTCTGCCCTGAGTGCTGCTGTCTGAAGTAAAGCAGTGAGTTTGTATTGTGGCTCCAACACTAAGCTGAATGGATCTGCTGATAGTTGAAGGCCAAGTGGATCAGAGGAACCTTTCAGATTGATGTTATGTAATCTGTAGGCACTGACTAGATCTACTGAGAGTTGGAACTGAGAGCTACCATTGAATTTCCTTTCAATGGAGTCCATTGTAGACTGTTGTTGCTTTGTCATTGCTGTGGTTGTCCAGGTTGGTGTGGAGCTTCACTGCTCTGATCAGACAGGAGCTGGGTTATGATGGTGGACCCTCTAGACTAAGCTCTTCTTCCTTTATGGTCATTTTACTCTGACCTTTGACCCCCTGACTGTGAAGGCTTCACAGTTCAGTCACCAACCTGCTACCAACCATCTGATCCAGGATCAGTCTGTTAGTTAGTAATGTGTCAGTAGAACCAGTTGACTGTCTGAACCAGGTTGTTGTGGTGTGTCTGTAGATCATCCAGTAACGTTCTCAGTAAAAGTGATCAGTGTGATCAGGTAGATTTGTCTCCAAATGTAGGTTACTGTGACTCAGTAAACTGTCTTGTCTTTAGCCCTAGTCTCTACTCCAAAACACTCTGAGTTGGAGCTGGAGAAGAGTCAGCTAGTTAACCTGAACTAACTGGTAGCTAGCTAACTAGCCAGCAGGCTAGTTTAGTTACTGTTAACATGGGACTACTAGCCACTGCTAACGCTAGCTTCTACTAGATACGTTAGCTAGTGTGCTAATCAGATGTGTTAACAACAAGACAGTGATGGTTAGCTGACCAGATACTATGGTTAGCTAGCTAACAAGCTACATGATCTAAACACTAAATCAATCAGATGTATCAGTGATGAAATGATCAGTTCAGTAGAAACAGACAGAAATTAACCATGAAGATTCAATTCTGTTGAGACAGAAACACAACCAGCTGTGAGGACCTCCAAGATGGCCGCTAGAGGGGGAGGTGATCTAGAAGCTGAAGGTTATTCTACTGCTTCACTCTGAGACTACAATGCACATGAAACACCAAACCTCTTCTCATAGAGGAGCAGTGATAACCTGTTGGTGAGTGCCTTGCCAAAGGGCACCTTGACAGACATCATTACATACAATACACCAGTTAGATGTTTTACTGTCTGGATGAAAGGTGAATTTCATTGAGATGTACTGAATGAAGCTGAATATCAATGTGTGTGTGTGTGTGAGTGTGTGTGTGTGTGTGTGTGTGTGTGTGTGTGCGTGTGCGTGTGCGTGTGTGTGTGTGTGGTGGAGGTCTAACCGTCAATATCTCTTCATTACAGTCTCCTCTCTACCTCCTACCCTCTTTCTTTCTCTCTCTCTTTTCCTTCATGGTTTCCTTCTTATTGATTCCCCTTCAGCAGTCCTCTCTCTCTCTCTCTCTCTCTCTCTCTCTCTCCCTCTCTCTCTCCCTCTCTCTCTCTCTCTGTCTCTCTTTCCCTCTCTCTCTCTCTCTCTCTCAGTAAATCACTATCTTGACAACTCTATCTTTACTCACTCCCACCTGTCACAGTCTACCGTTCACACACACATAAACACACACACACTTAATGAGCTGGTCTCCTGTGTGTCCTTGTGGTCCTCGTCTGGCTGGTTGATGCTACCTGTCTGTCTATCTACCTGTCTGTCTATCTATCTACCTGTCTATCTATCTATCTACCTGTCTGTCTATCTATCTACCTGTCTGTCTATCTATCTACCTGTCTATCTATCTATCTACCTGTCTATCTATCTATCTACCTGTCTGTCTATCTACCTGTCTGTCTATCTATCTACCTGTCTATCTATCTATCTACCTGTCTGTCTATCTATCTACCTGTCTGTCTATATATCTACCTGTCTGTCTATATCTACCTGTCTGTCTATCTATCTATCTATCTATCTGTCTATCTGTCTGTCTGTCTGTCTGTCTGTCTGTCTGTCTGTCTACCTGTGTGTATTTCTGTCTGTCTGTTTCCTCCCTCCATCTCTCTCTTACTTCCATATTTTGCTCTCTGTGTTTCTAAGCAGCATCAATTCAGGACGTCTCAGAACAACATGAAGATCATCTCCTCCATCAGACCATCAACATGAAGATCATCTCCTCCTTCAGACCATCAACATGAAGATCATCTCCTCCTTCAGACCATCAACATGAAGATCATCTCCTCCATCAGACCATCAACATGAAGATCATCTCCTCCATCAGACCATCAACATGAAGATCATCTCCTCCTTCAGACCATCAACATGAAGATCATCTCCTCCATCAGACCATCAACATGAAGATCATCTCCTCCTTCAGACCATCAACATGAAGATCATCTCCTCCATCAGACCATCAACATGAAGATCATCTCCTCCATCAGACCATCAACATGAAGATCATCTCCTCCTTCAGACCATCAACATGAAGATCATCTCCTCCATCAGACCATCAACATGAAGATCATCTCCTCCTTCAGATCATCAACATGAAGATCATCTCGTCCTTCAGACCATCAACATGAAGATCATCTCCTCCATCAGACCATCAACATGAAGATCATCTCCTCCATCAGACCATCAACATGAAGATCATCTCCTCCATCAGACCATCAACATGAAGATCATCTCCTCCTTCAGACCATCAACATGAAGATCATCTCCTCCATCAGACCATCAACATGAAGATCATCTCCTCCTTCAGACCATCAACATGAAGATCATCTCCTCCTTCAGACCATCAACATGAAGATCATCTCCTCCATCAGACCATCAACATGAAGATCATCTCCTCCTTCAGATCATCAACATGAAGATCATCTCCTCCTTCAGACCATCAACATGAAGATCATCTCCTCCATCAGACCATCAACATGAAGATCATCTCCTCCATCAGACCATCAACATGAAGATCATCTCCTCCATCAGACCATCAACATGAAGATCATCTCCTCCTTCAGACCATCAACATGAAGATCATCTCCTCCATCAGACCATCAACATGAAGATCATCTCCTCCTTCAGACCATCAACATGAAGATCATCTCTCCTTCAGACCATCAACATGAAGATCATCTCCTCCTTCAGACCATCAACATGAAGATCATCTCCTCCTTCAGACCATCAACATGAAGATCATCTCCTCCTTCAGACCATCAACATCAACAGTCATTAGAGTCTGAGATGATCTGACTCATCTCATTCAGTGGTGGAGTTGTTAGACAGACTACAGAGAATATGGAATAGAGAAGATAGAGAGAGGTTGAGAGAGAGAGAGAGAGAGAGAGAGACAGACAGATAGAGAGAGATATATAGAGCTAGCCAGGAGTGTAATTGATCAGATGTGAGTTGGTGACAGTGAGGTGGAGCACAGCCAAGATACTGCTGCTCAGAACACACACACACACAGACTCACACACACACACACACACACACACACACACACACACACACACACGCACACACACACACACCCGGCTGGCACCATGGGTTGTGTTTGAAGCAAAGCAGATTGCATTAAGACTCTGGGCAGCATCCAAAGATCTGCGTGTGTGTGTGTGTGTGTGTGTGTGTCCCTGCCAACTGCTGCTTGCCAGTACAGAGTCGTCTTGACTGAAAGGAGAAACAGGAGGAACTGAGAAGAAATGCCGACTCCTAAAACCAGAATCTGTAAAACTGATAATGTATCAGAATGGATCAATTATCGTATTGATAATATCAGATAACGAAATGATGAAATGCCTCAAGAATGTAATAATTGTCCAGAAAAGTTGACCAGAAGTTGATTCCAGCCGGTTCAATAGAATTTTTATTTGAAAGACGCTTGGAGAATGCTGATCGAGTCGATAGGAAGATCTGAAGTCCTTTTATTGATTTCTGTTGAAAACTCTACATACATGTTATCAGAGCCTCTGGCCCCGCCCACAACCGGTCACAACGACCCATCAATCAATTTGGTCACGGTGTGAATGCAGGATGAGACAGAGAGACAGACAGTTAGACAGACAGAGACACAGACAGTCAGACAGACAGAGAGACAGACAGAGAGACAGACAGTCAGACAGACAGGTGGTGGGAGTAATGTACGTGTTGTCTATTGATTAAAGGTAGTTGTCCCTCGGTTAATCAAGCCAAACCTGTCAACTGCTCTCTCTGTTACCATGGCAACCGTGTGTGTGTGAACTACCAACTAAAAGTTCTTCTTCTGAGATGCAGTCGGAGCCTCTGGCCCCGCCCACAGACTACAGAGACGCATCAATCAAGATGGGGTTTGACGGTTAACTAAAGCCTTCTGGGACCAACAAAGTCAAACCTGCAACTACCCAGCATGCATCAGCTTCTCTATCTGCCTGGGAGACAAACGGTTCCACTTCCACTTAAAACTGATAAAAGACAGTTTTAGTGACATTACCAATGTTGGTATCAAAATTCAATTCAGAGTCTAAAAACACACCTAGATGCAACCTGAAGCTCGGTGTGTTGGGATGATAACTCCGTCTGGGCCTTCGCACACTTTAAATGTTCACTTTTGTCTTTTTTCAATGCGTTCAATAGATTGAACCAGTTTCAACATACAGAGATGCAAGATTGTGTATCATCAGCATAGCTATGAACATAAATACTGAATAAGACAGATCCTAAAGTAGAGCCTTGAGGGACCCCAGATGTTAAA
>JAXDDX010000287.1:162500-165000 GCA_034670405.1 Hoplostethus atlanticus | reverse complement strand
TTTTTAAATGAAATTAGCAGGGTTCTTAACAACAGTAATCCAGAGGATTTTTTATTTCTGGGAGGGGATTTTAACTGTACTGAAGATGATAATCTGGATAGGAACCACATGGAACCTCACGCTGCTTCAAAGCGGTCTGTGAAGGGGCTAACTAACACACATAGCTTAGTTGACATCTGGAGGAGAATGAACGATGACAAGAGACAATATACTTGGGCTCATAGCAGAGACAACTTACTCTCTTTGGCCAGACTAGATAGGTTTTATTGTTTTAAGCATCATTTTAGCATTTTTAAAATGTGTAAAATACTACCTGTTGGTTTTAGTCAAATCAAATCAAATCACATTTATTTGTACAGCCCTTAATCACCGTTACAGTCTCTAAGGGCTTCACAGTGCCCAACAGAAGTGACCATTGCCTGGTTATTAGCAGAGTTTTAATTTCCAATATCAGACCAAAGAGCGCCTACTGGCATTTTAATACTGCTTTATTGTGTGATGGTAATTTTAAGGATGCTTTTAGGTTTTTTTGGAAAACTTTTAGAGCTAGAAAGTATGATTTTACCTCACTAAGGCAGTGGTGGGACTGTGGGAAGGTGGAAGTTAGACAACTCTGTCAGCAGTACACTCTCAATGTCACACGGGACATTACCAGATCTATGAATGATCTAGAGAATCAAATAGTGGAACTGGAAACTTTAGCAGAGGCCACCGGAAATCGAGGGCATATTGAAGCCCTCAAATCCCAAAAAGCAGTTCTTGCAGACCTGCTAGGCAGCAGAGCACAGGGGGCGTTGGTCCGATCACGGTTCCAGAGTGCAAGCCTGATGGACACACCATCCAAGTTCTTCTTTGGTCTAGAGAAGAACAATGGCCAGAGCAGGTTTATCCACTCCCTACGCTCCGCCACAGGGCAGCAGCTTGTACAACCTGGCGACATACGCAGACGGGCAGTGCAGTTCTACAACGAGCTGTACACCAGTGAATATGTGGAGGACGAGGAGCTTTTCTCCTCCTTTTGCAGTGGCCTACCTCAGACTTCACAGGAGTCCAACATGGAGCTGGGGGGGCCGTTGAACCTAGAAGAGCTGTCCTCAGCGTTGCAGAGCATGGAGGGGGGAAGGCCCCCGGTATCGACGGACTACCAGTGGAGCTCTACAAAACATTTTGGAATGAGTTGGGCAAAGACTTACTGGAGGCTTTTAATGAACGTTTTAAAGAAATGGTTTTACCCCTGAGTTGCAGAAGGGCCGTGTTGACTCTGCTGCCCAAGAAAGGAGATCTGCAAGACATTAAGAACTGGCGGCCTGTGTCTCTCCTGTGCACTGATTACAAGCTGCTGTCCAAGGCTCTGGCCAATAGGCTGAAGAAGGCGATGGACCAAGTCATCCATCAGGACCAGACGTACTGTGTGCCTGGTAGGTCCATTCATGACAATGTGTCATTAATTCGAGATATTTTGGAAATCTCTGGTTCTTTGGGCATAAATACTGGTCTTATTTCATTGGACCAGGAAAAGGCTTTTGATAGGGTTGAGCACCTCTACTTATGGAAAACTATGGAGAGTTTTGGTCTCAGCCCAAATCTTATTGGCATGATCAAGGTTTTGTACCAGGACATTGAGAGTGTACTAAAAATTAATGGGGGACTCAGTAGACCTTTTAAAGTCAACAGGGGCATTCGACAGGGTTGTTCCATGTCAGGGATGCTCTACACACTGTCCATTGAGCCCATGCTACGAAGAATACGTTCTCGTATTGATGGATGGAGATTACCTCACTGTAACACAAGTGTCATTTTATCAGCCTATGCGGACGATATTATTGTTCTCATAAAGCATCAGCAGGAAATTCAGGAATTGGTAGGAATTGTTGAAGAATTTGAAAGATTATCTTCAGCTAGAGTAAATTGGGGAAAAAGTGAAGCCTTAGCAGTTGGGAGCTGGCTTGCTGGTCTTCCCAAATTACCAGGAGGGTTAGTGTGGAAAAGGAATGGTTTGAGGTACTTGGGGGTATATCTGGGCGATGAAGCAACAGTCAAACAGAACTGGGAAGGTGTAGTGGAGAAGATGGAGGGGAGGCTAGCAAAGTGGAGATGGCTGCTGCCACAAATGTCTTTTAGAGGAAGAATACTGGTCATCAATAACCTGGTAGCCTCTGTACTGTGGCACCGACTAGCATGTATGGAGCCACCTATGGGTTTAGTACAGAAGGTACAGTCTATGTTGGTAAACTTTTTTTGGGACAAATTACATCGGGTACCTCAGAGTGTGCTTTTTCTGCCCAAGGAGGAGGGGGGGGCAAGGCCTGGTACATCTGGCAAGCAGAATAGCCACTTTTAGACTGCAATTCATACAAAAGTATCTCACAGGCCCAACTGATGTTGTATGGAGACATGCAGCAAGTTTCATTTTAAGGAAGGGAGTGGGTGTGGGTCTGGATTATGCTCTGTTTTTAATGGATTTTAAGTTTTTAGAACCTCGTGGATTACCCCAGTTTTA
>JAXDDX010000287.1:132500-152500 GCA_034670405.1 Hoplostethus atlanticus | reverse complement strand
AGAATCAGTAAATACACATCAATGGTTTCATGACTTTCACATGGAACTGCAGTGACGGACTAAAACTGTCACACACAAATACAAATAAACCTCTGGGTGTATGTTGAGGGGCTTGTTGCTTGGTGTGTGTGTGTGTGTGTGTGTGTGTGTGTGCGTGCGTGTGTGTGTGTGCGTGTGTGTGTGTGTGTGTTGTGGGGGTTGGTGGCTGTCTGTCAGAATCAGTGAAGCATAAAGTGGGAGGAGGGGTGTTGCCGTTGGTAACAGTACAGAGATTGAATCCTTCCTTCCTTCTTTCCCTCCTTGCTGCCTTCCATCCCAATTTCCATCCTCCACCCCTTCCTTTCTTCCTTCCCTCCTTCCCTCCTTCCCTCCTACCTTTCATTATTTCTTTTGTTCAGTTTCTTTGGTCACATACTCCAATTTTTGTTATGTTACAGTATGTTATGTTATAGTATGTTACAGTATGTTATGTCATAGTATGTTACAGTATGTTATAGTATGTTACGTTATAGTATGTTACAGTATGTTACATTATAGTATGTTACAGTATGTTATAGTATGTTACGTTATAGTATGTTACAGTATTTTACGTTACAGTATGTTATGTTATAGTATGTTATAGTATGTTACAGTATTTTACGTTACAGTATGTTATAGTATGTTATAGTATGTTACAGTATTTTACGTTATAGTATGTTACAGTATGTTACAGTATGTTACAGTGTTATGTTATAGTATGTTACAGTATGTTACAGGATGTTGTTATAGTATGTTATAGTATGTTATGTTATAGTATGTTATAGTATGTTACAGTATGTTATAGTATGTTACAATATGTTATGGTATGTTACAGTATGTTATGTTATAGTATGTTACAGTATGTTATGTTATAGTATGTTATAGTATGTTACAGTATGTTATGTTATAGTATGTTACAGTATGTTATGTTATAGTATGTTATAGTATGTTACAGTATGTTATGTTATACTATGTTATAGTATGTTACAGTATGTTATGTTATAGTATGTTACAGTATGTTACAGTATGTTATGTTATAGTATGTTTTAGTATGTTATAGTATGTTACGTTATAGTATGTTACAGTATGTTATGTTATAGTATGTTACAGTATGTTATAGTATGTTACAGTATGTTATGTTATAGTATGTTATAGTATGTTATATTATGTTACAGTATGATATGTTATAGTATGTTACAGTATGTTATGTTATAGTATGTTATAGTATGTTACAGTATGTTATGTTATAGTATGTTATAGTATGTTACAGTATGTTACGTTATAGTATGTTACAGTATGTTATGTTATAGTATGTTATAGTATGTTACAGTATGTTATAGTATGTTACAGTATGTCATGTTATAGTATGTTATAGTATGTTACAGTATGTTACAGTATGTTATGTTATAGTATGTTACAGTATGTTATAGTATGTTACAGTATGTTATGTTATAGTATGTTATAGTATGTTATAGTATGTTACAGTATGTTATGTTATAGTATGTTATAGTATGTTACAGTATGTTACAGTATGTTATGTTATAGTATGTTACAGTATGTTATGTTATAGTATGTTATAGTATGTTACAGTATGTTACAGTATGTTATGTTATAGTATGTTATAGTATGTTATGTTATAGTATGTTACAGTATGTTATGTTATAGTATGTTACAGTATGTTATCTTATAGTATGTTATAGTATGTTACAGTATGTTATGTTATAGTATGTTATAGTATGTTACCGTATGTTATAGTATGTTACAGTATGTTACAGTATGTTATGTTATAGTATGTTACAGTATGTTATGTTATAGTATGTTATAGTATGTTACAGTATGTTATGTTATAGTATGTTATAGTATGTTACAGTATGTTATAGTATATTACAGTATGTTACAGTATGTTATGTTATAGTATGTTACAGTATGTTATGGTATGTTACAGTATGTTACAGTATGTTACAGTATCTTAATTAGTTCTGTAATTGTTTTATTATGTATGTAATTAATATTTAGTTAATTCTAGTTTAATTTAGTTCAGTTTATCTGTGTAATTCATAGTTTTCTATTTCATTGTCTTTCTTTTCATTTCATCAACACACAATCACTGTTCCTCCAACACACCTTTTCTCTTTCAACCAAATACACTTTCTCTCTCACACATACACACACACACACACACACACACACACACACACACACACTCACACACACAGACATCCTGCAGCATACATTCTGGGGTCAACACATCAATGCCAGTCAAAGCCCAAGGGATTATGGGTAGGCTAAGCAGTAGCTGTCAGCAAAGTGAAGGCATCACTATCAACGTATCAGCACGCACACATACACACACAGACACACACACACACACACACACACACACACTCTAAAGCTGAAGCTCTCTGGGGCTTGGTATGTGTGAGATTGGCCTTCAAGCATTATCCTGCCCCTGGTGCGTGTGTGTGTGTGTGTGTGTGTGTGTGTGTGTGTGTGTGGTCTGTCCACCTTTCTTTCTATGTTTTGTCTGTAACCTTCGGCTTCATATCAAACCATATTCACTGAAACCCAAGTACATACCATAATACTACTACTACTACTACTAATCATACTAATCATTGTGCCCAGAGAGTCTGTAGTTTGAATCCCAGCTGGAATCCTGGCAGGAGGAACGCTGTCATGGTCCCTTGATCAAGGCAGCGACCCCCAGCTGCCCAGTGGCCCCCAGTAGATGGATAAAGGAAATGTTCCCTTAAAAGTTCATATTCTGCGTCACGGACACGCTGCCAACTAGGCCGCTAACCAGCTAGGCCGCTAACCAGCTAGGCTGCTAACCAGCTCAGCCAGGTCAGTCAATGACAACAAGGACAAACACCAAAATAGACCATGGTGAGTTTTAATTAAATTACAGCTGGATCCTAAAAGGCCTCAGGAACCAACGTACCAGAGGATGATGTTCTGATGTAACCATGATAACAGGGGATGTGACCTCTGACCTCTGACCTCTGGCTGCCGCGTGCTCACATTACTATTAATTAGTGACTGAGTCAGCGTGTCGACGTTTTGAAACCGCTGTGAGCCAGATCATGGAGCATACACCTCTACTTCTGTGTGTGTGTGTGTGTGTGTGTGTGTGTGTGTGTGGTGTATTTAGGTGTATTTAGGTCAGACAGTGCCAGAAATCTTCTTCCTGTTTTGTGGTTTGTCTCATTACAGCCCAAGTCACAAACAGGCTAATTAAGCTAATTAAGCAGATTATTGCAGAGGTGCCCTACATCAGCCTGGGGCCCCTGAGGCCCCTGGGGCCCCTGGGTCCAACAGATGGGACAGGTATCACCGGCACCTGTCAAACCTACATCATCGACAGTTCAACACAAAACGCTGCCAGTTTTCAGTTTCATGTCATATGTCATTTATTCAGTCCATGTTTCTGAACAAGGGAGAATGACACACACACACACACAAAATTCAAATCTGCACATAATATATGCTGTCTAAGAACAAAGAACACATCCAGTCTCTCTCTCACACACACACACACACACACACACACACACACACACACACAGTGCTTGCCCTTAACAACAGCAGAAAAACAAATAACATGACAAGAGGTAAACAAACATGAAAACACACCCTTTCCTCTGTAATGTTGAAGACTGACAGACTGATGCTGACAGTTCACATCCCAACCTGCTACCAACCATCTGATCCAGGATCAGTCTGTTAGTTAGTAATGTGTCAGTAGAACCAGTTGACTGTCTGAACCAGGTTGTTGTGGTGTGTCTGTAGATCATCCAGTAACGTTCTCAGTAAAAGTGATCAGTGTGATCAGGTAGATTTGTCTCCAAATGTAGGTTACTGTGACTCAGTAAACTGTCTTGTCTTTAGCCCTAGTCTCTACTCCAAAACACTCTGAGTTGGAGCTGGAGAAGAGTCAGCTAGTTAACCTGAACTAACTGGTAGCTAGCTAACTAGTTACTGTTAACATGGTACTACTAGCCACTGCTAACGCTAGCTTCTACTAGATACGTTAGCTAGTGTGCTAACCAGATGTGTTAACAACAAGACAGTGATGGTTAGCTGACCAGATACTATGGTTAGCTAGCTAACAAGCTACATGATCTAAACATGTTAGACAATGTCAGGTTATGTCACCTCCTCATATTATCCTGTATCTGCCTGTCTGCCTGCCTGCCTGTCTGTCTGTCTGTCTGTCTGTCTGCCTGCCTGTCTGCCTGTCTGTCTGTCTGTCTGTCTGATCCGCTATGATGAAGAATATAGACTTTAGTAATCTGGTGGTTTGGGGGATGAGCTTCTGTCTCTAAGAACATAATTCATCTGTTCTCTGCTGGAGGTCACTTCCTGTCAACCTGGACTAAACTTTACGGCAGTGACATCATGAGTGAAAAATATGACATCACTGCTCAGTTTGATTCTCCTTGTCTTCTGTTGTAGCGCCGTCCAATAACACGACAGAATCCCTGTCAGGTCGTTCGTTACGAGATGAGGAGGGATGAGATCCAGAATGACGTCCTTCAGACTGACATGAATTATCGCTCGTTTCCTGACAGCCTTCCCTTCCTGTTGGCGACTGCTGGGACGCCGTTTACCTTGGAGGGTGAAGTCAGAGCCTCGGGATGGAGAACAACCAAACAAACCGACTGACGGAGTAACGGAGGCAGTCAGCCGTATGATAAAAACATTCGAGCATGCATCGCCCTCGGCCGTCGCGTTAGCCTCGCTGCCCTCGGCAGTTTGCAGATTTACTTCCTGGCTTCGTTGCTTGTCGTGACTCATTTGGGTGACGGAGCGACGCGTCTGAACCTCCGACTGGATCTGATGGAGAACGAAGGATTATGGATCCGCTGGCTGTGTGGAAGTGGATGAGTCAGCTGGAGGGATCTGTTCTTACTTCATGTTCAGGTCTAATTCTGATCTCCTGTCAGCCTTACAGCCGTCACTCCTCCTGTCAGTCATATACTAACATCATGTCTCATATTGTTCAGGTGCCAGCTTGTTGTTCACTTAAAACAAACAGAGTCAGGAAAAGATGAAGAGATGAAATACAACGAGATGAATGATGTTCAGAATCAGGCAGGCAGACAGACAGACAGACAGACAGACAGGCAGACAGACAGGAAGACAGGCAGACAGACAGGCAGAGTGTTTTTGAGGGGTTTATTTCTACTGTAGTGATGAAGGTTGTTCACAAAAATAAAAAAATCTGTGAATTTCCCCGATCTGTTTTCCATCACACACACACACACACACACACACACACACACACACACACTGAGTCTGGTCCAGGGTCAGTGTACCAGTCCTTAATTTCACAGAGACTAGTTCAGATAGCAGAGAGAGACAGACAGACAGAGAGAGAGAGAGAGAGACAGGGAGAGAGAGAGAGAGACAGACAGGGAGAGAGAGAGAGAGAGAGAGAGAGAGAGAGGAAATTAAAAAGAATGCTAACATAGAGAAAGACAGATGGAGAGAATCAAGGATGAGAGAAGATGACAGGAGAGAAAGAGAGAAGAAAGAAGAAAGAAAGAAAGAAAGAATCTGGTAGCAAGATAAAGAAATTGAGAGAAAAGGGAAAACTAGAGGGAGAAAGAGCTTTCTGCTCTGCTCTCTCCACCCCTCCATTCTCCCTCCATGTCTCTCTACCTCTCTCTCTCTCTCCACCCCTCCATGTGTCTCTACCTCTCTCTCTCCACCCCTCCATTCTCCCTCCATGTCTCTCTACCTCTCTCTCTCTCTCCACCCCTCCATGTCTCTCTACCTCTCTCTCTCTCTCCACCCCTCCATGTGTCTCTACCTCTCTCTCTCCACCCCTCCATTCTCCCTCCATGTCTCTCTACCTCTCTCTCTCTCTCCACCCCTCCATGTGTCTCTACCTCTCTCTCTCCACCCCTCCATTCTCCCTCCATGTCTCTCTACCTCTCTCTCTCTCTCCACCCCTCCATGTCTCTACCTCTCTCTCTCCACCCCTCCATTCTCCCTCCATGTCTCTCTACCTCTCTCTCTCTCCCTGGTGCAGTAAGTGCAGCCATAGTGATGTATGGCTGCCATCACTGAAAATAATGGCTTGTCTCTGGGTAATCTGTTATTTCACCACCGGACTCAACCACAAGGAGACTGTCTTCTATCTGGAGGAGGAGAGAGGAGAGGAGAGGAGGGGAGGAGAGAAGAGAGGAGAGGAGAGGAGAGGAGGAGAGAAGAGAGGAGAGGAAAGGAGAGGAGGAGAGGAGGGGAGAGGAGAGGAGAGGAGAGGAGAGGAGAGGAGAGGAGAGGAGGGGAGGGGAGGAGAGGAGAGAAGAGAGGAGAGGAGAGGAGAGGAGGGGAGAGGAGAGGAGGAGAGAAGAGAGGAGGGGAGGGGAGAGGAGAGGAGGGGAGGAGAGGAGAGAAGAGAGGAGAGCAGAGGAGAGGAGGAGAGGAGAGGAGGAGAGGAGGGGAGAGGAGAGGAGGAGAGAAGAGAGGAGGGGAAAGGAGGAGAGGAGGGGAGAGGAGAGGAGAGGAGAGGAGAGGAGAGGAGGGGAGGGGAGGAGAGGAGAGAAGAGAGGAGAGGAGAGGAGGAGAGGAGAGGAGAGGAGAGGAGGAGAGAAGAGAGGAGGGGAGGGGAGAGGAGAGGAGAGAAGAGAAGAGAAGAGAAGAGAAGAGAAGAGAAGAGAAGAGAAGAGAAGAGAAGAGAAGAGAAGAGAAGAGAAGAGAAGAGGAGAAAGGAGTCCATCTATTCAGCTCCACCATAGTAAAGTGTGTTTCTATTTTGGGTAGAAATGTTCCTCTGTGATCAAGTAACCAGAACTGTATTTCTGTTAATCAATAAAAAGTGAAGCTGATCCTGGTTCAGCTCAAACACCACCCAGTTACCAGAAACACCAACTGAAGACTTTAGTACCTTTACATTTTAAAACATATTGAAAATGCTCTCTATTATAATAACGTATTGGATATAGTTATAGAACAGGACTAGTGATGGTTGGTTAATGTAGACTAGACTAACTAGCTGTTTAGAAGAGACTGTTCACACTGCAGCTCATCTGGTTCCTCCATGTCAGTCAGTCTGAACATCACCAGGCTGCATCCGATATCAGACATCCATGAAATCACCTGTCATAATAATGTTTAACGTCTAGCCACGCCAAGCTACATCACAACATCATAACTTTAGCTACACTAACAAACAGGGAAATACAACAGGATGTGGTGGAGTGTTTCAAAACAACTTCTCCTCTGAGACAGCAACACTCAGGAGGAGCCTCAGATAGAAAATCTGCTCCGTTAAGATCTTTTCATTCGCTAAGACTCTCCGCTCGTTAAGACTCTCTGCTCGTTAAGACTATCTGCTCGTTAAGGTCTCTGCTCTGTGCTAACGAGGCGTCTCCTGACCTTGGAGCTCTGGTTTTGGCAGGGTGGCCTAACGAGCGTCCTGGAAGCATATGGGTGGTTGTCTGGCCGAGCCAAACCTCCAGCCTGGCGTCCTGCACCAAGCCGGCGGCTCCAGCGGGATTCAGATGATCATCTCATCGCCCAACAGAAGTCTTGGACCGTGGCCCAGAGCGTGGAGTGGCTTTAACACCCCAGTGTACTGGTGAACGAGCGTTTCCTCCTGTTTTTATTGTCATGTATGTTGGTAACTGTTGTATAAAAACCATAGAGGACATTATTATTAAAGCTGTAACTCATCACCATCATACCAGAATCCCAGTAGAATGTATTCTAGGGAATTATTGCTGTATAAATGTTCTACATATAGCATCACCATCAAACCACAAGTACAGTAAAGAGAGCCCTGAACAGTATTATTAGTATAGACAACCACATATTACATCTTAGTAGAGTTATTTAGTACAACCAAATATAAAGCAGGGTACAGTGGGGGGGGGGGTTCAAACTTCACAGGTTTCCAATGCAACTCAACTGTGTTCCATCATTTCCAGAAAGAAACACCCTGCATGGCGTCGTCCCCAAGGCCGTTAGACCGACCGTATGGTGAGGAACACACCACACACACACGCACACACACACTCCAAACACACACACACACACACACTCCAAACACGCCGTTGCAGAATTTGTAGCTTTGAGGGTTGTTTGGTCTGATCTGGTAGAGACCACATACATGTACACACACACACACACACACACACACACACACACAGTGTTGGCAGTAGTTGTAGTTTTGCAGGTAGTTTGGTCAGATCTGGTAGAAGTCATGCCAACAAACCTCAGCAGGATGCCACATACACACACACACACACACTCACCACACACACCCCCCGCGGAGACATGACGGGAACTAATGACCTTCACACACACTTGATACATAGACCTTATGTCTCTATGTGTGTGTGTGTGTGTGTGTGTGTGTGTGACAGAGAGAGAGAGAAAAGGAACAATATCAAATGTGTGTGTGTGATGGGGAAGAGTGTGTGTGTTTGTGTGTTTAAATGTGAGTTCCTCAATGAGCCTTCTCTCTCTCCGTCACACACACTATTTCCCTCTTCAACAGTAAAAGGATTTATGAAGTGTAAACACATCGTTCACACACCAAACTGAAGGCTTCAGGCTTCCTTCCTCAACCCTGTAATGTGAATTAATAATAACAATAATATTAATTATAGGCTTTATGAATAACACACTTCCTCTTCATGTGTCCTTCACACTATTTATGAGCTCTAGTTTAGTTCAATTAAACAGAACCACGTAGTTACAACCAGATATAATACAGAGCAGCAGGGACGACTGTGGTGCAAACTGCAAAACATATCCACCCAACCATAACCCTAACCATAACCTTAACAAGAAATAACCTTAACTAGAAATAACATTAAAAAGAATGAACAAATAACCTTTACAAGAAATAACAAATAACCTTAACAAGAACTAACAAATAACCTTAACAAGAAATAACAAATAACCTTAACAAGAACTAACAAATAACCTTAACAAGAACTAACAAATAACCTTAACAAGAACTAACAAATAACCATAACAAGAAATAACAAATAACCTTAACAAGAAATAACAAATAACCTTAACAAGAAATAACAAATAACTTTAACAAGAATTAACCTTAACAAGAAATAACCTCAATAAGACATAACAAATAACCTTAACAAGAAATAACAAATAACCTTAACAAGAACTAACAAATAACCTTAACAAGAAATAACAAATAACCTTAACAAGAAATAACAAATAACCTTAACAAGAAATAACAAATAACTTTAACAAGAATTAACCTTAACAAGACATAACCTCAATAAGACATAACAAATAACCTTAACAAGAACTAACAAATAACCTTAACAAGAAATAACCTCAATACAGTTTTTTACGGTTGCTTTGACTCATTTTGCACAGCAGAATTTCAATGTACAAAACTCAAAATGCTCAAAAAAGTGTCAAACTGACTTTCAAAATTCATACTCTAAGACACTACATCCTATTCTGACATACAAAGTGCCAAACTGTTAATACAAAGTGCCAAACTCTAAATCATATGCAGCCACCTAATATTACAACAATTTTCAAATACTTATTACAGTTTTTCTCAGACGCTTTAGTACATTTCTTGAATCATCCTTAAGATTTGCAAAACAGTAAGCGCATTTCTCAAAACAATTGGTACAAACAGCACCACATAATGGATTACCTGCAAAAGCTCGTAACTTGCTCAAAATCCTTAGTTCATCTCTCAAAAGTAAATCTTTACGTCAATGAACATGTCAGTCCATCAGAATGACAAGTCCTTGTGTCATTGAGTACAAACAAGAGAGTCAGAATGGTTAGCCATGTTGTCAATATAACAGTTACTCTGATGGAAACTATGGCGAAGGGTTTGATGACAATGATTGAAAATGCACAAGGCTGCACTTTTTCTGTATGGCATATATCAATTTCAAAAGACATTAGAAAAAGACAAAAGTCATTTGCCTAAATGTGCTAAAACATTTGCAAATGGTAACAAACAGAAATGCTCTTTCTGTTGTGCACAAGAAACAAAATGTTGTGAAGAATTTCACATTTTGTTTTGACGACTTCAACTGTCATTGGAGAATTGAGCCAAAGCAACTGAGAAAAACTGGAGTGAAAGTCAAGATTCATCAATTCAGAACACATTTACAAAAAAAGTCTAATAGAAATGGTTGACATGCTTGATATGCTTGACAGATTATGACAACTGGTTCAACCATTTTGCATGTAATGACTTATACAATGAACTAGTGCCTAGATGTTCTGGGGGGTGAGACTACTCAACAGAGAACCAATATAATACATTTTGATCAACATGACATAAACTATTGATAATGTAGGAAACAGCAGACAGTTTTACATAATCATTTGCATGAATGCAATTTGTTCAAAAGAATGAGAAGCTGCTTTTATGATGCACAAGTGACTAGATGATGTGGAGGTTGAATAAGTAGTTTTGAGAATTTCAATTCTGATCTGAGAAATGTACCAAAGCGACTGAGAAAAACTGTAAGACAACCGCAGGTCACTAAATCAATTCAACAGGTGTTTGTAGTCATGTCTCATCACTTCCAGCAACCTTGCCCAGGTGAGTAGCATGGCAACACAATTGATAATCTCTTCACCACTACATAAAAGGCAGCTTAGAAACCTGAATGGCAGTTTCTGACAACATGAGCCGATGAGGTTGGCAATGAAGGACGGGGTCGTCGACGGGGTCGCGGTCGTGGCCAAGCAGTCAGAAGGCATGCAGTTGTCTCTTTTGTTTTTTTTAACTTTAAAGTTACTATAACTGTTGTTTTTGTTTTTACTGTAAAATACAGTTGAGTTTACTGCATTACTGTATAATTTCTTTCATATAGTTTGGCATTTATAGTTTCATACAGTAATCTACTGTAATCTAATATTTTGTTTGTCTTCCAGCTATATATATATATACTGCAGTATATCACAGGGGATGCTTGCTGTACTTCATTTGAAGTACTTATGAGGAAATGACCCTTGCATAGTCTTTTTTGATGACAATTATTTAGCGTTTGACAGCATTATTTGATAATGGCCATTGTATTTGAAAATGCACCAATAATTAAACTTCACCGATGAACATATCCAATGTTCTGGTGCTGATAAACTTTTGCATATAATATTCTCTCATTTGACACGGTATTTTTATTTGACATGCTATATTAGATTTTGAACCCAAAATGAGCAGTATAGTATTCTGTATTATGAGTTTTGCACATTGAAACTCTGTTGTGCAAAATGAGTCAAAGCAATCGTAAAAAACTGTAAATGTCCTTCCTGTCAGGAATCTTTCACTGTTTCCTAGAATGTAAAAGACTTGAAGTTCTGTTTGAAACCTTGAAAACTGTGTTTTTAAACTGTAGTGAGACTTGGAGTGAAACTGCTTTTATTTTTGGTGCTGTCAGCTGTTGAACTTTGTAGTGGGACAGGCCCAACTGTCCATTTATAAAAGCAGGAAAAACCAAATGGAAAATGGTTCAGGTGAGGATCTGCTGTCAATGTTCAAGGCTTTGGTGAAAGCCAGAGTCAGAGTGGAGTTTAGATTCTATTCACTCATGAAGGATGTTGATGGTTTCTGTCTCAGTGGTGCTTCACTGAATCTCTCTGTTCTGTTGTTGAGGGGCAGCTGAGCTTTAAGGACAGGTCAGCTCCACCTAATGCTTCCATCAGGGAAAGTGACATCAGAGGAGAAGCAGATATGGGAGCTGGCCATTGGTTTCTATACTGACTTGTATGGAGCGACTGGTGAAAACCAGAGCATTGATGGGCTGTTCCAGGGGCTGCCTAGGCTTAGTCCAGAGCAGGGGAGGCCTTGGACACAGACCTAACCTTGCAGGAGCTTACGACTGCCGTTCAGCAGATGTCTCTGGGCCGGGCTCCTGGTACTGATGGAATTCCTGGGGGGAGACATGCTGGAGGTCTTTCAGGAGTCTCTAAGGGAGGCCATGCTGCTGGGCAGTGTTGTCGCTGCTTCCAAAAAAATGACTGTTACTGTTAAAGAACTGGAGGCCGGTAGCACTGTTGTGCCTAGACTATAAAATCCTCTCCAAATGTTTAGCCAACAGGCTAAAGGTGTTTCTGGGCTGTCTCATACACAGGGACCAATCATATTGTGTCAATAATGGACAATATTTTTCTTATAACGGACATAGTGGAGTGGGCGAACCTGGAAGGGGAGAATATTGGTGCATTAGCTATTGATCAAGAGAAGGCCTTTGACAGAGTGGGTCATTCGTATGAGGCCATGAGGTGTTTTGGTTTTGGGGACATTTTTATCAGATGGATTAAGCTACTCTATTCCGGAGCCTCTGTTATGGTAAAGGTGGGGGGTGGGTTATGCCAGCCAGTCCCAGTTGAGAGGGGGATCAGACAGGGCTGCCCAGTTTCAGGTCAGCTGTATGGATTAGCCATTGAACCGCTACTGGCTACTTTGAGGGCTAGGGTGCAAGGGCTCAGCGTTCCAGGGATGGTGGGGGGAGAAAGTGTGTCCCCGTCTGCTTACGCAGATGACATAATGGTCATCATAAGGTCATAATGGTCGCAACAGGACATTGAGGGTGTAAGTGAGGCGATCTCACAGTTTCAAAGGGCCTCCTCAGCTAGGGTCAACTGGGTGACTGTCTCCTTTGTGGGAGATGGTTGGGGACAGGACCACCAAGACTCCCAGGGGGGTTGCAGTGGAAGAGGGGAGGGATGAAGGTTTTGGGGGTCCATCTTGGGACAGTGGAGACAGTGGCAAAGAACTGGGAGGTGGTGGTGGACAAGGTGGTTGCCAAATTGTTGAAATGGCAAAGGTTGTTGCCACTGTTGTCTTTCTGTGGGAGAGTCTTGGCTGCCAATAACCTGGTCACCTCGATGCTCTGGCACAGACTGTGTGCTAGAACCCCCTAGAGGCCTGCTGCAGGAGCTGCAGAGGAGGCTGGTGGATTTTATCTGGGCTGGCCAACACTGGCAGGAGGGGGGCCAGGGCCTGGTGGACCTGCAGAACAGAGTGGTCTCTTTTAGGTTGCAGGCAGCCCAAAGACTACTGTTTCACCATGATCTAAGTTGGAGGGGCATCGCCTGGGCCCTTTTGAGGAGGGCTGGAGGACTCGGGTATGATAGACAAATGTTTCTGGTGGGTTTTGAGGCGATTAACCTGTCAGCAGTCATGCCATTTTACCAGGCGATCCTGCAGGCGTGGAAAAAAACTGAGGCTAACTAGAAGCACGACTAACTCAGGGGGTTGGGTGTTCCAGGAGCCACTATTCCATAACCCTATGTTGCCAGTTAGACTGTCCCAGTCCACCAGTATACGGGAGGGGTTGGTTGGAGCAGGAGTCACCAAGCTTGGTGAAGCTGGTGGACACTGAGGGTTGGAGGACGGCAGCTGGGCTGGCGGCTAAGGCGCGGTCACACCGATTGGCACAGCGCATCATGGAGGAGGTTCATCTTCTTTTCGGATGGCGGTGGAGAGGAGGAGGCGGTGTGGGGGTTGACGTCTCTGACTGTGGCTGCTGTTGCTGATAATCTGCAGCCGCTGGACAAATCCAGTCTATCCTTCACAACTCCACAGCTGGGGGAGTTCCAGCAGGTCAGCAACGGGGCGCTCTACCTCGTAGCAGTGAAGGTCTGTCATCAGAGCACTCTTGGAGGGGTGAAACCATCCAGCTAGCTGGGGGCCTTGGGGCCCAGCTCTCCCCCGAGAGGATGTTGGTGCACCCTGTATAAACCTCCCACAGAGAAGTATACAGCTGATCTGCAGTGGAGGGTTGTTCACGGAGCTATCGCAACAAACAGGCATGAGGCACACCTTGAACCGACTGTGGGGGAGGGATGCCAGGTTTGTGGGGAGCCTGAGACAGTGGAACATCTGTTTATTAGCTGTGCTAGGTTGAGGGGTCTGCTGGGGGTGGTGCAGGGCTGGTGTACAGGGCTGGGCTTGGCCTTCACCAGGGAGGTGTATATGGGGGGGCCTAGGTACACAGTGGCAGGAAAGAGGAAGAGGCTGGGCTCAGGGTCTGGGGAGGCAGACAGGGTTTAGCTGGGGCCGGTAGAGGCTCCGGGTAGAGTTGGCCTTCTACAAACTTGTGCAGGATGTACTTTTGTTTGTGGCTGTGTTGGGGGGTGGATGAGGAGGGGCTTCTCTATAATAGTGTTGGTTTTACTTCACTTTTTATGTCTCTTGATATATATATACTTTTATCTACTTTTGTTGTTGTTTTTTTTTTATTGTTATTTTCTTATAATTGTGGTTTAAACTGAATTAATAAAGGAATTTTTCAAATTCAATTCTCTCTCTCTGTCTCTCTCTCTCTCCCTGTATCTCTCTCTCTCTCTCTCTCCCTGTCTCTTTCTCTGTCTCTCCTTCTCTCTGATCAATACATCTTGTCAGACTGTGGTTGATAGATTATTGATCGTAATCAGCCTGTCCTTTCTGTGTGCAGACAGGCTCTAATTCCTCTGCCAATCTCCTCGTCCAATCATCACACACACACACACACAAAGAGGGAAAAAATACTCAGAGTATTTACTGCAGTAGAAGTGCTGATACTACTGCTGTATTTTTCTAAGGCCAGAGTTCTTGTGTATTCCTTTCAACTCAGTAAAGTCCACATATTTATTTATTTCAGCTTTTAGCAAAATATAGAGCCTGAGCTTCGAGTGTTCCCTTGAGCATATTCAGCTGTTAGTCCCATTTTATTTGTCATTATAATCTATTTTACCGTCTCTTTTTCAAGAGAGGCCGGAGGACAAAAACTCTCAAACTCTCATTTCAAAGTGCTTTGCTGTGTGTTGCATTTATAAGGTGCATAGTGGCAGAAACTAACTAACTAACTAACTAAACTAGTCCTGTGGTCTGGCAGCATCATAACTGGATTCAAAGACCAAGCCACAGTCAACCTCCGGCTGCTTTTTGATTCTAGGATTGAAATATCTGCACCTTCAGAATGTCTCCCTGGTTTCTGTCCAGTGAGGCTCTAAGATCTCTCAGATCTCTCAGATCTCTAAGACCCAAGATCTAATTGAAGTGACCGTCTGCAGCCTGACTGGTGTTGACAGGCAGCAGAGATGAGAATACAATACAATATGTCTCTACATATCATGTATTTATGCAGTGAAGACATGAAGTACTGTCTCATAAGAAGTACAAGAACTGGACACACACACACTCGGTTGCCATGGTAACAGAGAGAGCGGTTGACAGGTTTGGTTTGATTAACCGAGGGACGACTACCAGAGACCTTTAATCAATAGACGACACATACATTAATGCCACTGTCTGTCTGTCTCTCTCTCTCTCTGTCTGTCTGTCTATCTCTCTCTCTCCTGTCTGTCTGTCTCTCTCTCGCCTGTCTGTCTGCCTGTCTGTCTGTCTCTCTCTCCTGTCTGTCTGTCTCTCTCTCTCTCTCTCTGCCTGTCTGTCTGTCTTTCTCTCACCTGTCTGTCTGCCTGCCTGTCTGTCTCTCTCTCCTGTCTGTCTGTCTCTCTCTAGTCTAGATATTTAATCATCATTTTGTGCTGCCAGTGGTGTGTGGAGAGAGAGAATGAGCTGAGTGTGTGTCTGTGTGTGTGTGTGTGTGTGTGTGTGTGTGTGTGTTCTGAATATCAATGCTCCTCCAGTCATGTCAGCTATACCGTTTAACAGTTTAACCGGTCAGGTTCAAACCTGCGAGTACTACAAGACATTACACATCGACTCTGTTTTATTCTATTCTACCCTATTTGATACGGCACAATTATATTCTATTCAATACAACAGGATCCATTTTCTATTCTATTTCATTCTATAGACCTACAAACTGCCCTTCTTCTCTAAGGTCTTAGAACAAGTAGTCTCAGTCCAGCTGAATTCCTTTCCATCTTTGGGAAATCCCAGTCTGGCTCTTGAACCTGAACGCTCCACAGCAGGTAGACCACAGTGAATAACTGGGTAGGAGTTACGGATCCAGCCATTGATTGGTTTATCTCCTACCTCTTAGACAGAACCTCCTCCTTTACCTGTGGGGTACCCCAAGGTTCAATACTGGGACCCATCCTCTTTTCTAGATTCATGCTTCCACTGGGCAAAACAATTTAAAAAATAAAATATGTCATACCATTGCTATGCAGATGATACACAAATGTATCTCCCGCTAAAACTCAATGATCTTAGCAGTATTAGTAACCTCAAATTAGTTATAGAATTGATTGTAAAATCCTACTATTGGTCTATAAAGCCAAAAGATTTTGTAAAAAATTGAGCCGGGAGCAAAGCGAACAAGGACCAATAGAAATCTACTTTTGTTCCTAGACAAGTTGGACTGTGAGTTAACTCTTTGTGAGACTAGTTGACATGAACCCTGACACATGGAATTAATATCAAAATGGTGCTGGGTTTTTTATACATCCCCATCTGAATTCACACCCAAGAAATATGACGAGTTTCATTACATTTAGAGGGACATTTTATCACATTTTCCAATAGTTATTAAATCATGAGTTGCTAAAGGGCACTTCGCTCTGGGGATTTGAACCAGAGACATTCACGTAGCAAACCTCAATCACTCATCTAGATGTTCTGGGATGGTTGCCCATGGAAATGGAGGACAGATCCTCCTTTGAAGTCCATCTAGATTTTTTTTTATTAGTTTGACTCCAGGTCACCTAATTAATCTTCAAAAACTGATTAATTCAGTTCCGTTTTGTTTCATTTTTTATTTTATTTTTTATTTAATGTGCCAGACACTCTTTACCTGACAGACATTTAAAATCACTTTATTTCATTAATGTTTTATTTTAATTAACTTCTCACTTTGTACTTTGATTGACAGTAGCTGGTCTATGCCATGTAAATTAGATAGAGAGACAGACAGACAGACAGAGAGATAGACAGATAGGGAGATAGACAAATAGATAGACGGACGGAGAAATAATATGGTAATTCTGGTATCAATGTTAAAGCTAATATACAACATGAAAGTCAGTTCTTGTACGACAAGGATTGAACACACATCTGTGCAACGAGATTTAACGTATCAATCAAACTATGTGACAAGTAGAACATCCTAGAATTTAAAGAGATAGAGAGACGGGGGGGGTAGAGATAGAGAGACAAGAAGGACAAAAGAGAGACAGGAAGAGGAGGTTTTATCTACTGTGGGACATTTTATCTGTTAGTTTCAAGGATGAAAAACACAGGATGGATGAATCTGTCTGTCTAGCTGTCTATCTGTCTGTCTGTCTGTCTAGCTGGCTGTCTGTCTAGCTGTCTGTCTGTCCACTGCCTGTCTGTTTTCAGTTTGCTTTTAGATTCAGTTTTCTTTGAAACAAGGAGGAACTCAGTCAGTGGTCTGTTATTATATTATGGTCTGTCGTGTCCTTGGTGTGTCTTCAACACTGCACCTGTTCTACTTTTATTGTTTGCAGTATTATTTATTTTTATTGTAAACAAGCCGGTGGGATTTGTTATTCATTGTTCGTTTGTCCTTGCTGTTTTATTGCGTAACAATAAAACAACAACAACAAAATGTTTCTTCTGTTCCTTTGGGCTGAATATATTAGAATACATGTTGGTAGAGGTGAAACAGTTTCCTATGGTTGGTTCACTTCATAATAGTTGTTTACTAATATCTTGTGGTTGTTCTCTAGTTAATCTGTGGTTATACTCTAGTTATGTCGTGGTTCTCTAGTTATTTTGTGGTTCTCTAGTTATTTTGTGGTTATTCTCTAGTTATTTTGTGGTTGTTCTCTAGTTATTTTGTGGTTATTCTATTTTGTGGTTGTTCTCTAGTTATTTTGTGGTTGTTCTCTAGTTATTTTGTGGTTATTCTCTAGTTATTTTGTGGTTGTTCTCTAGTTATTTTGTGGTTATACTCTAGTTATGTCGTGGTTCTCTAGTTATTTTGTGGTTATTCTCTAGTTATTTTGTGGTTGTTCTCTAGTTATTTTGTGGTTATTCTCTAGTTATTTTGTGGTTCTCTAGTTATTTTGTGGTTATTCTCTAGTTATTTTGTGGTTGTTCTCTAGTTATTTTGTGGTTCTCTAGTTATTTCGTGGTTATTCTCTAGTTATTTTGTGGTTGTTCTCTAGTTAATCTGTGGTTATACTCTAGTTATGTAGTGGTTCTCTAGTTATTTTGTGGTTATTCTCTAGTTATTTTGTGGTTGTTCTCTAGTTATTTTGTGGTTATTCTCTAGTTATGTCGTGGTTCTCTAGTTATTTTGTGGTTATTCTCTAGTTATTTTGTGGTTCTCTAGTTATTTTGTGGTTATTCTCTAGTTATTTTGTGGTTGTTCTCTAGTTATTTTGTGGTTATTCTCTAATTATTTTGTGGTTGTTCTCTAGTTAATCTGTGGTTATACTCTAGTTATGTAGTGGTTCTCTAGTTATTTTGTGGTTATTCTCTAGTTATTTTGTGGTTATTCTCTAGTTATTTTGTGGTTGTTCTCTAGTTATTTTGTGGTTATTCTCTACTTATTTTGTGGTTGTTCTCTAGTTATGTCGTGGTTCTCTAGTTATTTTGTGGTTATTCTCTAGTTATTTTGTGGTTATACTCTAGTTATGTCGTGGTTCTCTTGTTATTTTGTGGTTATTCTCTAGTTATTTTGTGGTTGTTCTCTAGTTATTTTGTGGTTATTCTCTAGTTATTTTGTGGTTCTCTAGTTATTTTGTGGTTATTCTCTAGTTATTTTGTGGTTGTTCTCTAGTTATTTTGTGGTTCTCTAGTTATTTTGTGGTTATTCTCTAGTTATTTTGTGGTTGTTCTCTAGTTATTTTGTGGTTGTTCTCTAGTTATTTTGTGGTTATTCTCTAGTTATTTTGTGGTTCTCTAGTTATTTTGTGGTTGTTCTCTAGTTATTTTGTGGTTATTCTCTAGTTATTTTGTGGTTCTCTAGTTATTTTGTGGTTATTCTCTAGTTATTTTGTGGTTGTTCTCTAGTTATTTTGTGGTTATTCTCTAGTTATGTCGTGGTTGTTCTCTAGTTATTTTGTCGTGGTTCTCTAGTTATTTTGTGGTTATTCTCTAGTTATGTCATGGTTATTCTCTAGTTATGTTGTGGTTCTCTAGTTATTTTGTGGTTATTCTCTAGTTATTCTGTGGTTGTTCTCTAGTTATTTCTAGTTGTTTTTTAGTGGTTCTCTAGTTGTTTTTTTCGAAATGCACTGGAAGCGTCTGATGCTTCAAAAGCAGCAAGTGACGCATCAAACCAACGTGATGCCTTCTTCACGTCTTCTCCAAACTTGGTTCAGTTTTTAAAAGCTCATCAATAAGATCCCAAACCACACTGTGATATATGACTGCTAATTATAATAAATATGTAAGAATACAGATAAAGGGAAGCCCTGCAGCCAGCAGGTACCAGTGTAAGCTATAGCTAGCCTAGCACACAGGTTAGATATAGATACTATATGAATACTAGCTGGTCTCCAAGTAGGTTAGAATAACAGACTGGAGAGCAGCTAGGAAACACCTTGATGTGATGCAGGTGTGTGTTTGTGGGGGGGGGTGACAGGTTAAATCTGGACAAAGAGACTGCTACACACACTGGATGAAAGTTATTATTATTATTATTATTATTGTTATTATTATTATTATTATTGTCTCTGTGACATGTTGACTCCATATTGAGGCGTTCAGGTGAAACTACAGCTGCTTTGGTGAAAGAGGGAAACTTTACCACTGAATAACTAGAGAATGGGTGGAGACTCCCTGAACATGACAGTTCACAGCCATGGAGAGCGAAGCTGTCTGTCTCTGTTCCAGTTGTCATGTGATGAAATATGGCAGCTGTTTATACTAGTAATGTTCAGAGAAACAGCTTGAATATAATTATAGTAGTAGAGACCATTATTTCCTTTTCAGACTTAATTTAATATACTTGAACACTTACACACACACACACACACACACTCACACTCACTCCCAGCAGTCTCAGTGTGGTCTCAGTGTGAGGCTGATCAGGCCAGGCGATAACGAACCTCAGAAAGACACAATTAGCTAATTGCTTATTATCAGACTC
>JAXDDX010000287.1:115000-125000 GCA_034670405.1 Hoplostethus atlanticus | reverse complement strand
GTTTTTATTTCAGCCACAGATCAGACTATCAATCTACCTGTCTGTCTGTCTGTCTACCTACCTGTCTGTCTGTCTGTCTGTATGTCTGTCTGTCTACCTGTCTGTCTGTCTATCTGTCTGTCTATCTGTCTACCTGTCTGTCTGTCTGTCTGTATGTCTGTCTGTCTGTCTACCTGTCTGTCTACCTGTCTGTCTGTCTATCTGTCTACCTGTCTGTCTGTCTACCTACCTGTCTGTCTATCTGTCTACCTGTCTGTCTGTCTGTCTGTCTACCTACCTGTCTGTCTGTCTGTCTGTCTACCTACCTGTCTGTCTGTCTATATGTCTACCTGTCTGTCTGTCTGTCTACCTGTCTGTCTGTCTATCTGTCTACCTACCTGTCTGTCTATCTGTCTACCTGTCTGTCTGTCTGTCTGTCTACCTGTCTGTCTGTCTGTCTGTCTGTCTGTCTGTCTCTTCATTCCAGTATTCCTCTGTTACATCATTGTATATAAAATATACCATTAAATACCAACTTCACCCTGCCAGTCTCATGAACCAGGAAGTGGTGAAAAGGTCGCGACCTTCAGAGAACCTGCCGCATCATCACTGACAAACACAAACTTCCACATCTCAGTTTGTTTCACTGCCACTAAACAAAACTGCAGACGTCATATTGACTTAACTGCTTAATGTCAGCGTGCACACACACACACACACACACACACACACACACACACCAGTGCAGAGCAGCCACATCAGTAGGTTTTGTGTCGTGTTTGGTCCTGATGTTGATTCAACGCCTGCAGGAGCGACGTCGAACTACATCAGCAGAGGAAGAGCCTGGGTGGCTGCAGGACGCAACACTGCAATAACACTGATGCTCTCATCAGTGTTATTATCACTGTTATTTCTATTCTTGAGGTTCAATTTATTATTATTATTATTACATCGCATTTATATAGCGCTTTTCACAGTACCCAAAGACGCTTTACAATATAAACAACAGCAGATAAAATACATTTTATTGGATAAAAGTATGTTAAAATAAAGGTTCATCCAGGTCAACAGGAAGTGAGACGCTTCACTCCTCTGTAGCTGGATGCTATGAAACTACATCTTTATTGAGCAGTGTGTCATTAATACAATGAGTAGAAGTTATGTTGTTGTACTTCAATATGAATCTTCACATTTTAGCTGCAATGTTAATCCAATATGCTATTAGCTATGTTAGCTAACGTTACTGCATTCTATGTATGTAATATGCTATTAGCTACGTTAGCTAACATTACTGTATTCTATATATGTAATATGCTATAAGCTACGTTAGCTAATGTTACTGTATTCTAGATAGATACTTTATTGATCCCGGAGGAAATTCTGGGGTTGCAGCAGCATAACAGTATCACAAGAAAATACATAATACAAAAAACAAGGCCTAAAAAACTAAATAAAAAAACTGCCGTACTAGGTGACATAGAACCAGGATGTACAACGGATGGATGGCATGTTTACATATATACAAGGATGGATGGTACAGGTATACAGAGTTAGAGATGGTCATGATTGTGAAAGGGGATGAGAGTAGCTAAAGTAGCTAAAGTGCAGGGCAGTGAATAAGTGTGAAAGGAAGTAAATTCTCTCTCCCTCTCTCATCAAACACCAGTGAACATCAGTATTTTCAGAAAGCCATTTTGCGTATATCGTGTTGTTTTCATGTCATCATGTTAATGTGGCCTGTATTTTAAGAGCGGAGGCGTATTGATGCGGTGTATTATAACAGGAGCTGGCATTGGTTTTCATAGAGCATCCCCTGTCCTCCCTTCATCTCACTCTGTTTAAATATTGGCTCTGAATCAAACACTTACATCTGAATTGGTTTTAATTGCAGGTCTTATAGCGAGCTGAATGCCAAGTGCAGAATATCAAGGGAGACACTCATTCACATTCAACAAACACTGCAACAATCTCCATCTTTACTCATTTAATCTTCTACTGGAACTTGAAATCTTTTTCCCAGGTACAACGTAGAAATCTGCCAAAGTGGTGACATAACAAATCAACAAGCAAATCAACATATCAAATATGTTCTTCAGTCAAGTGTTCTTGTCATTATCTACCAACTAATAGAGATGTGCCTCATTTCAAAATATTGTCATATTTTAATTAAATTCTCAAAATATATAAAACTAGTTGTTCTACACTGGGAATTGAACTGTCAACCCTGGTAGTGTTAGTACCATATTAGAGGAATTGAACCCCTAACCCTGGTAGTGTTAGTACCATTTCCTTCCATTCCCTGCGTAGCAAGGCACTAACAGCACCATGCTCTACACGCCTCTGACAGCTGGACGGTCTAACAAGGTTTTCCATTCAGCCTGGGACTCTAGGCTCTGTCCTCCCCCAGGCTGGAGACCTGGCCGAAGACCAGTCCGGAGACCAGTCCAGAGACCAGGCTGAAGACCAGCTGGAGACCTGGCCGGAGAACAGTCTGGAGACCAGGCTGAGGACCAGGGTGGAGCCTGTCTGGCTGCACTACTGTCGATGGACAATATTCCACTTTAACTAGCAGCTCTGCATGTTTCCATCTCTGTGGAGGCTGTGAGGGATTCTGTCAGCTGACTGCTGTTTACATGTCAGACATATGCTCACATAGCTGGACACCATGTGACCTAGTCCTCTAGAGCTGTGGTGCTCAACGCTGGACACCATGTGACCTGGTCCTTTAGAGCTGTGGTGCTCAACGCTGGACACCATGTGACCTAGTCGTCTAGAGCTGTGGTGCTCAACGCTGGACACCATGTGACCTAGTCGTCTAGAGCTGTGGTGCTCAACGCTGGACACCATGTGACCTAGTCCTCTAGAGCTGTGGTGCTCAACGCTGGACACCATGTGACCTAGTCATCTAGAGCTGTGGTGCTCAACGCTGGACACCATGTGACCTGGTCCTTTAGAGCTGTGGTGCTCAACGCTGGACACCATGTGACCTGGTGCTTTAGAGCTGTGGTGCTCAACGCTGGACACCATGTGACCTGGTGCTTTAGAGCTGTGGTGCTCAACGCTGGACACCATGTGACCTGGTCCTTTAGAGCTGTGGTGCTCAACGCTGGACACCATGTGACCTGGTGCTTTAGAGCTGTGGTGCTCAACGCTGGACACCATGTGACCTGGTCCTCTAGAGCTGTGGTGCTCAACGCTGGACATCATGTGACCTGGTCCTCTAGAGCTGTGGTGCTCAACGCTGGACACCATGTGACCTGGTCCTCTAGAGCTGTGGTGCTCAACGCTGGACACCATGTCACCTGGTCCTCTAGAGCTGTGGTGCTCAACGCTGGACAGTCTGCAGCTTTTCATTCCAACCAATCACAACAGCTCATGAAAAGAAAAGAAGAATGAAAACCTGCAGCCTGTTGCACCTCCATGGACCGTGGTTGAAAACTACTGCTTAGGGCATGAAGATATCAATCAGCCAATCAACCAATCAACCATCCAATTAACCAGCCAATCAACTAACCAAGGAACCAGTCAATCAACCATCCAATCAACCAACCAATCATCCAGTCAATCAATTAATCCATTCAAGCATTTAGGCATTCAAGCAAGCGGTCGTTCCTAAGGAACATGTTGTCCAGACCCCCTGCCGAGCAACATGTCAACAAATAGTCATTAAGACGATCTTGAATCTCCTTTCACTGGTCCAAGTTGTAGTTAGTCGTCTAGTCTAGTCCCATTCTATTCTAAACCTCTAGTTGGCTAGTTAGTCTAGTTGTTAACCAAACATCAGTAGAATCCCGTTCTATTCTAAACCTCTAGTTGACTAGTTAGATAGTGTAGTCGTTAACCAAACATCAGTAGAGTCCCGTTCTATTCTAAACATCTAGTTGGCTAGTTAGATAGTCTAGTGGTTAACAACCATCAGTAGAGTCTTGTTCTATTCTAAACATCTAGTTGGCTAGTTAGATAGTCTAGTCTTTAACCAAACATCAGTAGAGTCCCGTATTCTAAACATCTAGTTGGCTGGTGAAACAGTGGCTTGTATTGTAGATGATACAGCCAGTAGATATACACAGTTGGTTTATATACAGTAAACAGCAGAGTGGTTATTTCTTTAACCTACAGAGTACTACAGCTCCTCATACAGTATATAGATCTAGTGTGACATGGCGACATGTGTTTTCCATTAACATTATAAGGAGAGGATCCAGAGTGAAGTACTATAACACAGTACACATATTTAACTACAGTAACATATCATTCACATTAAGGTGAACAGAAGAGGACTGAGGATCTTCTACCCTGGTTAGAAACCAAGAAACCACTTACACACTATTGTAACACTGGTAGCTACGCTTCTGGATGAGCATCGCATTAACAGGAATGAGGTCAGGAGCTCTTTGCCCTGGACAGGAAAACTTGTATGTTAACAGGAATAATCCATGTCTATAGTTCCTCTAGATCTCTGTCCTCTCGCTCTCTCTGATCTCTGGATCTCAACATCATCAACCTCTACCATCATGAAGCTTTTATTATCTCTGGGAAGAGCAGTGAGGAACACCACAGTGAGGAACACCACAGTGAAGAACACCACAGTGAGGAACACCACAGTGAAGAGCACCACAGTGAGGAACACCACAGTGAGGAACACCACAGTGAAGAACACCACAGTAAGGAACACCACAGTGAAGAACACCACAGTGAAGAACACCACAGTAAGGAACACCACAGTGAGGAACACCACAGTGAGGAACACTACAGTGAAGAACACTACAGTGAAGAACACCACAGTGAGGAACACCACAGTGAAGAACACCACAGTGAGGAACACCACAGTGAAGAACACCACAGTGAGGAACACCACAGTGAGGAACACCACAGTGAGGAACACTACAGTGAAGAACACTACAGTGAAGAACACCACAGTGAGGAACACCACAGTGAAGAACACCACAGTGAAGAACACCACAGTGAGGAACACCACAGTGAAGAACACTACAGTGAAGAACACCACAGTGAGGAACACCACCGTGAGGAACACCACAGTGATGCTGAGAGGCAAAGATAGAGACTAAAATAAAGAAGTACCATGACCCCTCACACATATACATGTGTAACTGCAGTACTCATACATGTTGTTGCTGTGCAGACTGCAGCCCTGACCCGTTCTCACGTTACATTACATATTAACGATGCAGAGCACGTCCATAACATGTGTTCTGCATTAAGGTGAAGGCATGGCCCTGCCTGCTCTGCAGCCTACAGACCATCTACACAGACCAGAGCTCTTTAACCGAGCCATGTGCACGGTGTTAACCGCCGTAACCGGCGTAACCGGCGTAACCGGCGTAACCGGCGTAACCGGCGTAACCGGCGTGCACAACATGCACATTAAACATATTTACATGCCTCAGTGACACGTGGTCTCCATCAGAACAACTAGAGGACCTTGGAGCAGAGAAAGACTCGCCTCGCCTCATTGAAATCTGCAGCAAAACCCACAGTCGTGGGGGAAGGGTGTGTGTGTGTGTGTGTGTGTGTGTGTGTGTGTGTGTGTGTGAGCATGCATACGTGTGTTTGCACATTCATGTGAGTGCATGATTATCCATGTGTGTAGGTGAGCCCGCATAAATGTGTGCATATGTTTACGTGTGTGTGTGCATGTGTGTGTGTGTGTGTGTGTGTATCTGTGTGTGTGTGTGTGTGCTTTTTAAGCCTGACGCATTCAGGACGCATCACTAATCTTTATAAGTGGCTATAAATCCCGCGTCGTGCGGCGCTGGGTGGATGTTGAGGCGGCGGCGAGGGTTTCGGGGTCACTGGTTTCTGGAGTCCTTCTCTCGCAGAACGCCACGCCATATATGAATATTTATGGAGAGTTTAAGGATCGTCTCGTCCCCTGATAGCTTCACTGCGGAGAAAACGGCGGTATTTCATTCTGGCTGGGATTTTAGCCAATGAGACTCTTTTGTCTACAGGCCGCAGAGGCTCATACATCACGTTTTCACCAGCCAACCAGATGTTTAGAACAGAAAAGGACTAGACATGGTTGGTTAATGTGGACTAACTAACTAACTAACTAACTAACTAGCCAGACACTGACAGGCTTCTGGTCCCTCTCTGGTTTTATTACATTAGGTATTGTAAATGTCAACTGGTTACAGGAAAGCTACACCACATATGTTTGTCATAGTTACATGCGTGTGTGTGTGTGTGTGTGCGTGTGCGTGTGTGTGTGTGTGTGTGTGTGTGTGTGTGTGTGTGGTGGGGGCGGGGGGTTCATTGTTATATTACTTAATTTCATGATATTTCAGGATTCAGTGCCTTGCTCAAAGACTCTTCAACATTGGACTCGTTGGCTGTTGTGGGAATTGAACCTGTGGCATTATGGTCACTCTCACCACCAGTATTTACACAGGTATCTTGGCATCATGTTTGCGTGTGATTCTGGAGCTTCGCGGGGGTTGGATGTGGGTTAGATGATTCAGGTAATAAAGTTCATTAGTTTTGCACTTAAAAATAAACATGAATAAAAAACAGGAAAAAGCAAAAAAACAATTAATACAAACGCCTGCAGAAAAAAATGGGATTAAAAAAAATGACACTGAATTTATTCCTCAGGTACCAAAATATGAATAATGCATATGTACTTTAACAATGTCAGCAGAGAACCTGATGTAGAAAACAGACGCTAAAAGCCTGAGAGCTGAATGTGATGTTAACTGCAGCGCTGCATGTCTGCAACACGCTTCCTCCATCCAACCACCTGAATGATGCAGAGGCTTCATGAACACACCAAGGCTTTCAACCACTGTTAGGAATCCATTTTGAATTGTTGCTACTGGAAACAGTCACAGATGATTTAATCCTCAAAAACAGAACAATGTTGAATCACGTCTTCTGACTCTTTACAGAGTAGTAGTAGTAGTAGTAGTAGTAGTAATAGTAATAGGTCACACTGACCTCAACTACTGTCACACTATGTAGTAATTAATAAGACATTGTTGTTTATTAAACCAGAGAAGAAACAAATAGAAGAATGAACGAGTCTAACGGTCCCTCAGTAGGTTAGCATCACTCTGCACAACGCCCTGCAGCCACATGACGTCCTGCTGCTCTACACAGTCGCTCCATGTTCCTCCAGTGTTTCTGTAGCCAGGCGGAAACCAAAAGGTCACGAGTTCAATCCCTAAGACATCCTGACTGGAGCAAGACACTGAACTATGAGACTATCAACACCTGATCAATACCTGGTCTGATGTGATGAGGTTCCTCCTGACAGGAACAGAACAACGAGCTGCTACCCCAAAACCATTAGTCTGGTTTCAGTGGAGAGTTTTAGTGTCCCACGGTCTAAATGCTGTTAATTCATTAGTCTGGTTTCAGTGGAGAGTTTTAGTGTCCCACGGTCTAAATGCTGTTAATTCATTAGTCTGGTTTCAGTGGAGAGTTTTAGTGTCCCATGGTCTAAATGTTTCAGAGGCTTTTCCACTCAGATAAGTTGAAGTTGAATACTTTCAATTTGACCATTTTCATCCCCTAAAATTTGCAAGATATTGAATATTGCAAAAATCCATTTCAGTCAAGTCCTCCTCCGTCTGGACAAGAGAGTCAGATAAATAATAGATCCCATAATGATGATGATAGTAACATCAGACCAGCTGGACCAGATAGCTGCCGTCTTGTTTGAATCATATTCTCATATTTGTAAAACACTTCCTGCAATGCAATGAAAACCAAACGAGAGCCGGATGTTCAACAGATGAAACGTCCCTCCTCTAACTTGTTCATCCCTCGTTCCTCAGTCGGGTCGTAGGTACAGACTGGGCCTCCTTTATTACAGGACACAAACAGAATGAAGAGTTTGGTTCCAACATGAGATGATTAAGAATTAAGGTTTTATTATTTGGCTTTTACCTTTTCTGTAATTATTAATTCAATTGTGTTATTGTTGTTCATCTACAACATTCATGTTTTTCTCTTTTCTTAATATCTGGTTAAAGGTTGAAATAAAACAAAATATACTCTCACTTTATTAAAGCGGAACAACAATGCACTTTTAAAAATACCAATGAAAGACATGCTTGTATAGTTAAAAGTAAATGAAGTGCAGCATCCTGGAGTCCTGTCCTGTCCTGTCCTGTCCTGTCCTGTACTGTACTGTACAAACAGGAAGCACACAGCTGAGGACTTCACCGCCTCTCAACATCTTCAACGTCATCTGGAGAATAACGGTTGTAGCCTGGCTTTCACATGAGGCTTTAATATTCAGGTTTTCTTTACTGAAGACTTCCAAGCACTCTTTCTAGCACTCTTTCTAGCACTCTTCCAAGCACTCTTTCTAGCACTCTTCCAAGCACTCTTTCTAGCACTTTTTCTGGCACTCTTTCTAGTACTCTTCCAAGCACTCTTTATAGCACTCTTCCAAGCACTCTTTATAGCACTCTTCCAAGCACTCTTCCAAGCACTCTTTATAGCACTGTTCCAAGCACTCTTTCTAGCACTCTTCCAAGCACTCTTTATAGCACTCTTCCAAGCACTCTTTATAGCACTCTTTCTAGCACTCTTCCAAGCACTCTTTATAGCACTCTTCCAAGCACTCTTCCAAGCACTCTTTATAGCACTCTTCCAAGCACTCTTCATAGCACTCTTTCTAGCACTCTTTCTAGCACTCTTCCAGGCACTCTTTATAGCACTCTTCCAAGCACTCTTTATAGCACTCTTTCTAGCACTCTTCCAAGCACTCTTCCAAGCACTCTTTCTAGCACTCTTTATAGCACTGTTCCAAGCACTCTTTCTAGCACTCTTCCAAGCACTCTTCCAAGCACTCTTCCTAGCACTCTTTATAGCACTCTTCCAAGCACTCTTTCAGGGGCCTTGCTTCATTTTCGATTTGACAGAAATGTCAACTGAAAGTATTCCGCTTCATTAACAGCTTGAAAAGCAAATGAAAGCCGGTTTAGTGTGGTGGATTGATACAGTGACGTGACACCGTACTCAATCAGTCATAATCAATATCTTGACATTAGGAAAATTATTTCCAGCACCAATCTGCTTTGTGTTATCACCCAGCAGTGCCAGCGAGCTCCAGAGAACGCTTTGTCACAGGAATCTAATTTGTGTATCAATATCTTATCACTAATAGATGGACAGTGCCGAAAATGTTGCTGTCTCTGTTGTTCATGACCTATTGATCGTCAGGCATTTTTCATTTATTTCATTTGAGGCTGAAGTAGAATGTATTACACGGAAACTTTAACTTCTACACCAGAACATGACCAGGAAGAGAAAACCTCCCTCAGAAACTACCACTGAGACGCCCTTGAGCAAGGCACTGAACCACCGTTCTGCTGCTGCGTATATAGTAGATTTAGTAGAAATCCCTAACCCTAGGGGTTTATGGGTAAGCGGAGCCCACAGATGCTCGCAGACGGGTCGACGTGCACACCTCCCAAACCTCAACAACAACAAGTCGTAGCTGTGGTCGTGTGTCAAACAAATTCTGATATATATGATATATAGATGACATGTATAGTTACTGACTATATAGATGACATGTATAGTTACTGACTATATAGATGATGTATAGTTACTGACTATATAGATGACATGTATAGTTACTGACTATATAGATGATGTATGTATAGTTACTGACTATATAGATGACATGTATAGTTACTGACTATATAGATGATGTATAGTTACTGACTGTATAGATGATGTATAGTTACTGTCTATATAGATGACATGTATAGTTACTGACTATATAGATGATGATGTATAGTTACTGACTATATAGATGACATGTATAGTTACTGACTATATAGATGATGTATAGTTACTGACTGTATAGATGACATGTATAGTTACTGTCTATATAGATGATGTATAGTTACTGTCTATATAGATGACATGTATAGTTACTGACTATATAGATGATGTATAGTTACTGACTATATAGATGACATGTATAGTTACTGACTATATAGATGATGTATAGTTACTGTCTATATAGATGATGTATAGT
>JAXDDX010000287.1:97500-107500 GCA_034670405.1 Hoplostethus atlanticus | reverse complement strand
AAGGCAGTAATGTACCAGAGTTTCCCTACCATTCAATAGGATGGGGCTTCAAGCCTTAAAGAGCTGCTAACACTAGAATAATTCCCTTAGTGTTTTAGTGGAGAGTTTTAGTGTCCCATGGTCTAAATGGTGCTTACGAGAACCTGTAGATGAAAGAAGCTGCACGATAACTGTGAAGAATTGGACCGCCATCGTCTGCAGCAGGTTGAATTTCTTCAGCTGTCACAGGAGGAGGAGATGTTTTCCTCCCATTGGAGGTCCTGGGAGATTGTGGTTCCCAGAAGGCTGAACTCCTCCACAGTGCTGACTGTTTAGGGGGAACATGGGGAGGCTTCTCCTGGAGTCCACAGTCATCTCTACTGTCTTCAGAGCTTTGATCTCCAGCACCAGGACACCATCAGAGGAGTTTGATCAGCATGGTGTCATCAGCGAACATGATGATCTTCACAGAGGAACCTTGGAGGTGCTGCTGTTGGTGGTCAGAGATACACCGAGGGTCTGGACCTCCAGCTGAGAGGAGGTTCAGATCAATGGCTGATGGGAAATGAGGAGTCAGACGGGAGGTGCTGTGAGTGCAATCTCCTCTATTCTTCCTACTATTTTTCCTCCTCCTCCCCTCTCCTCCTTGTCTTCGAATCTAGCTCCTGCTCTCATCCTCCTCCCCTCTCTCCTCTCCTCTCCCCCTCCTCCTTATCTCTCTCACCCTCTTCTTCCTCTCTCTCCTGCTCCTCCCCCTCCTCCTCTTCTTCCTCCTCTCACTCCTCCTCCTCCATGCTGAGTTGATATGAGGTTTCTGTCCACCACAACAAAGAGAGTCGGTCTCTACCTGAACAGCAGGAATCCAGAGCTTTGTTCCCTCTGTCACATCTCTGTTCACACACACACACACACACACACACACACACACACTAACAAATACACGCAAACATGGACATTAACACATACCACATACACACACGTAAACATAAACACACACACAATACACACACAAACATACACACTGACATAGGTGACAAACACACTAACTTACAAACACACACACACACACACACACACACACTGACATTATTATGTTTTCATTATGAAGATCTACCAACACAACAATGGAACTGTGTAGTAGCTGTCCAGTGTGTGTGTGTGTGTGTGTGTGTGCGTGTGTGCGTTAATCTGTGAACGGATATCAACAGCAGACAGGAAATTAAAACCAGCATTGTGAAAACTGTGTGCGAGCATGCACGTGACAAGAGTGTGCACGGATCTGTGATTGCAGTGTGATCAGATATGGACTCTCTCTCACACACACACACACACACACACATACAGACACACAGACAAAAGGGTGTTCAGCTCAGTTTTTGAAATTAGCTAGACTTGACAAAGACTTCATTAAAATCTTAAAGTAGTGTTTGTGTGTGTGTGTGTGTGTGTGTGTGTGTGTGTGTCATTCGTCATTCATTCTTCCATTTTCTATACTCGCTTATTCCTTTTCAGGTATCTGGGATGTGGAGAGCTGGACCCTGGTGGATATGGAGTGGTGATGCCAAGTCCAAGTGGTTTGTGGGACATGGAGGAACCGGTCTCTTCAGGACCTGGTCGACTGAGGTCACTGACCCATGTGGCTACAGCGGTCCTGGATGGCCATGGACACTGAACTATTCTAATGAAATACTTATATTAGATTTTGTCCTGGCATCTAAAGCACACCCGCCCATCCTGGTGGGAGGAGCCTCTTTGAATTGGCCCGCCCATTCTGCTATAGGGTTTTCTGTGAGTTTTTCCTTTTGTTCAGAGAGCCTTTAGTCTGGTACCGGTCAGGTTAGGTCATCTTAGTCTGACAAGAATAAAGCTCTGGAGGAAATACTGAATACTGAATTATTAAAATACTAGAAGTATCAGTATTACTACAATACTAAACTAGAAGTATTAGTATCATATAATAATAATTAGGATGTAAATTTAGAACCACAATAAAATAATTGTAGATAAAAACCAAGAGGATAGACAATAAAAGAGAGAGCCTTTAATTGAAATAGAGGTTATATAACAAGCAAATACAACAAGAATAAACTTGGTAAACACTAATTAGATTCAAACCATATATATATATTATATATAACCATATATTATATATTATAAAGGAAACCGGCAGGAAGTTCTCCCTCATTGGTGTTTCACTAACGAGGTCGAAGGTGAAAAGATTTACTGGGATTTTTATTCTGGTCAAGACCAATCAGATAAACAGCTTGGCTGCTAAACAGCTTGGCTGCAGAGTGGTTGCCATGGTAACAGTCTCCCATCCTATAGACCTGACAGTAACTGTAATACAAAACTCTAACACACCATACTTCACACACAGTTTCAGTTCTTGAAAAGTACATGTGCATTTTCCCAAAGGAATATAGCATTGTTAGTTACTAGTTGGTCAGTTTGCGTTGTTAGCTGCTAGTTGGTCAGTTTGTCTTGTTAGCTGCTAGTTGGTCAGTTTGCGTTGTTAGCTGCTAGTTGGTCAGTTTGTCTTGTTAGCTGCTAGTTGGTCAGTTTGCGTTGTTAGCTGCTAGTTGGTCAGTTTGCGTTGTTAGCTGCTAGTTGGTCAGTTTGTCTTGTTAGCTGCTAGTTGGTCAGTTTGCGTTGTTAGCTGCTAGTTGGTCAGTTTGTCTTGTTAGCTGCTAGTTGGTCAGTTTGCGTTGTTAGCTGCTAGTTGGTCAGTTTGTCTTGTTAGCTGCTAGTTGGTCAGTTTGTCTTGTTAGCTGCTAGTTGGTCAGTTTGCGTTGTTAGCTGCTAGTTGGTCAGTTTGTCTTGTTAGCTGCTAGTTGGTCAGTTTGCGTTGTTAGCTGCTAGTTGGTCAGTTTGTCTTGTTAGCTGCTAGTTGGTCAGTTTGCGTTGTTAGCTGCTAGTTGGTCAGTTTGTCTTTGTAGCCACACCTTCAAGCCTAACTGTTGTTATTTGTCCTTATATCTTGTTCTTTAGCTGTTTTGATGTAGTGTGCTATTTTACTAGCCTAGGGTTAAGACAAGTGAACCCAAAAAGAAAAATGTTGTCAAATTGTTTTCTGTGCAACATAATGCAACCTCAACCATGACTTGCTCATCAACCTAAATGTGAAAATCCTGCCACATAATGATCCCGTTAGACTGGCAGAGTCCTGTAGCCTGTAAAGAGGCTCAGCTGAAGTTTAGTTGCTTGGTTACATCAACATGGCAGAAGATAAAAAGAGAAGAAGAATATTATATATATATATATATCCAGACAGGAAATCCAGTGTTAAAAATATAGATTTAAGGCATAAGTCTCGCTTTTCAAAGTATGGGATGCAGATGCTGTTGACATGTTGTGGAGGGCAGCTTCGACAGCGATCTGTGCCTACAAGCCACCTGCAAAGAGATACTTGAAATCTCACGACTAGCACCAAGTCATGGACTAGCACCAGGTCATGGACTAAGACCAGGTCATGGACTAGCACCAGGTCATGTACTAAGACCAGGTCATGGACTAGCACCAGGTCATGGTCTAACACCAGGTCATCGACTAGCACCAGGTCATGGACTAACACCAGGTCATCGACTAGCACCAGGTCATGGACTAACACCAGGTCATGGACTAAGACCAGTTCATGGGCTACACCAGGTCAACTCACTTTGCGACACGTTTCGGGAAACACTCGTGAAATTCATGTAAACGGGATTAGTTAACTAACTAAACTGGGTTAGGGTAACTAACTAAACAGGGTTAGGGTATAGTTAATAACATGATCTTAATGAAATGTAATTTTCTGATCTATGCTTCATCATCCTCTGGTAATCCATCAGGAGGCATTCCAGGTGATTTGTTACCAACTTCTCCAGGGTCTGGTCTGGCCTCTCCCTCTCTGTCTAACACTGAAACAACTTTCCCAGTACCAATTATCGCTGTTGGCCAGAATCGAGAATAAAGTTAGACTCTTTCAGTGCGGAATCGATATGTTCAGGTGTTAGCACTTTATTAGCAGCGCTGGTCTGGCAGCGACTCCCCTGATAAGCCTGTAATGTAGTCGCAATACAAACAACAACTAAATGGACTTAACAAGCTCCTCTCGCTGTTGGTGTCTGTCTGCTGCAGAGTCGGATCCTATCTGCAAAACAAAGAGCAGCACTCTGCAGGCAAACAGATAGATGAGGAGAGTTTGTTGGCTTAATCAATGCTACTGCTTCCCCCACATCCACTGGGGGGGCAGAGCTGGTACAGCAGGTGAAACTGTGAAACTGTGATGTTGGACAGAGTTTTCTTTTGTTAGGCGTTCAAAGTGAATTTTAACAACAGAATCTGAAGAATAGCAAACTGAATTGAGTCTCATTCATATACTGATATCTGCAGATGAAGACAAATGTCTGGCACTGCCTTGCCTAAGGGATCATATTGTCCTCTGTGAAATGGAGTCACTGCAAAGGAAGTCCAAGGCCGTGAATACAAATATAAAAGTGTAGAGATCCTGTATAAAAGGCAGATGGACTTCTTTTGGAGTGACTACATGTTACATTTTACATTTTATTACTATTTATCTATTTGTTTTGTATGAACTCGTCCCGTCAGATCCACCAGACCCTTCTGTGATCAAGATTTCCTCCAGCTAGGTTAATGTAAAATGACATCTTGGACTAAAGGACCCTGACTATCAAACCTGGCTAGGTTTGGTTAGGTTTTAATGCATTCCTCCACTACAGAGCAATTCAACTCAAAGATAAAGACAAAAGAAGGATGGAGAGAGCAGCAGAGGGAGAGAGGTAGAGAGAGGCTGGTTACTGGAGAGACAGAAAGATTATTGTGGCGGACTGGAGGGAGGGTGGGGGGAGGCTTAATTGGATCCAGGAGAGAGGTGAGTTAGTGGACTGCTTCTTTCCTGGATCCGGTACCAGCTGCAGCCAGTTGGGACTGATTGCAGCTGGGGCCTTTTTAACGTGTGTGTGAATGTGTGAGTGGGTGCGCGCCAGGGTGAGAGACTGGCATGTGACCGAGGAGCCGGCGTGGAGGGGGAATCCAGTCGGCTGTCTGTGTGGGGAGTGGAGAGATGGGGCCAGCACCAGCGGGAGAGACGGAGCGGGAGCGGGAGAGACGGAGCGGGAGCGGGCCGTCTCCTGCCGCGGTGTCCAGCGGAGGTCCGCGGAGGACGGAGTCGGGAGCCGCCTGCAAGGCTGACCAGTCGGGGTTGGGGCGGGATGCCCCTGGAAGCCTGGCAGGCTGGGGCAGCCTTGGGGCTCCGCGGCTGGCCCACCGGCACCAAGGGAGGGCGCCGGCGGAGGGAGACGGCGCCGACGATCAGCTGCTGTCAACCCGGGCCGTTGGTATTATTGTTGTGGATTGTGTGGACAATAAAACGGCCCTGCTGGCCATTTAACTCTCCCCCTGCCTATGTCTCTGCCTGTCACGGACCCCGGTTATGTGGCACCTTGCCACAATTATGTACTGTTATTTATGTTTATTAAGGTGGAGAGATAAAGAAGAGAGGTATGGAGAAAGAAAGAGAGAAACAGCAGCAGGCTCAGGGGTTGACACTGGAGGTTGCGTTGTTCAGCCGGATGGCTGAGGGGTCTTTAGGGTTTCTACGAGCCTCCTGCTGATATTGACAGAGAATCGTTATCGTTCATAAATGCTCTGCTAGTGCTCCGTTCTTATGTGAGTGCTCTATTTAATACATGTATTCTTTGATTTCGAACCAGTAGCCTTATGTTGTTGTTATTTGGCCTTTCTGAGGCTATTGCATGGTTAAATCAATTAATTAGATTTTATGAAAAAAATTGCCCCCTCACAATTTTTAACAGCCCCCTCAGTCACTTCATCCTGGCGCCGGGCCATGTTGGTACAAAAGAGAGCTTCAAGCGTTCCTCGAGCACCAGTCCAGTTTATTGGTGAGGTGCACCCCCAGGAACCATCTCCACCATCTACACCTCTTTGGATGACAGGTGGTGGGCGCTTCTTGTCCTGAGGGAACACCAGCTCTCTTGTCATCTTGCTGACATTGAGCTGTAGATGGTTGTCTCGCTCCATCCAACGAACCTCTCCACCAATCTCCTGTACTCATACTCGTTGTCCTCATTGATGCAGCCCAACTTCTGGAGATGAGTAGACCCAGGATTGAATATAAAGTATCTCAGTTTTGTTGCCATTAAGAAGTAGGAAGTTTAGGGACATCCAACATTTGACCTCCGATAGGCAGGCCTCTAGTTTTTGGAATTGGGTGTTATCGGTTGGTTTGACTGGTATGTAAATTTGGGTGTCATCGGCGTAGCAATGGAAGTTAATGCCAAATTTGCGAATGATGCCACCAAGTGGTAGCATATAGATAGAGAATAGCAGTGGTCCTAGGACAGAGCCTTGTGGCACACCAAAGTCCATATTGCAACACTCTGAGGTCATGTTGTTGTAAAAGACGCGGTGTGATCTATTGAGTAGATAAGACCTAAACCAAGAAAGGGCTGATCCCCGGATACCAATATAATGTTCAAGACGGTTCAGGAGTATCGTATGATCAATTGTGTCGAAGGCTGCACTCAGATCAAGTAGCAATAGTGCTGAGGTTGAGTTGGAGTCAATAGCTAACAGAAGGTCATTGACCACTCTCGTGAGTGCAGTTTCGGTTGAGTGAATGGATCTAATGCCAGATTGAAAGGGATCAAGTAGGTTGTTTTTTGACAAGAAATCTGTAAATTGAAATTGGCTACCGTTCGTTCAAGTATTTTGGAGAGGAACGGCAGATTTGAGATTGGTCTGTAGTTCTGAAGTATTTTGGGGTCAAGGTTCGTTTTTTTCAGTAGTGGCTTGATCACGGCCGTTTTAAAGGCGGAGGGCACCGTGCCAGTGGACAGCGACCGATTGATCATATAGAGAATGGAGGGTCCTAGGATAGGGAATACTTCTTTAAGCAGTTTAGCAGGCAGAGGGTCTTGCATGCAGGTCGTGGGTTTTGAAGACAGAGTTAGCTTGGTGAGAGAGTCTAAGGAAACTGAATCAAACTGTGAGAAAAGACATTCAGCCCAGGAAACACCAAGTGAACTTTTCAGGGGTGAGACGGCACCACCAGTAGAGAGTGTACTGGTGATCTGGGGCCTCATTTATAAAGGTTGGTACGCACAAAAAAGTGGCGTTAACGGGGGTGAAATGTGCGTACGCATATTTTACCGCAAACGTCGGGATTTATAGAAAAATTCTATGCGGTAAAAGGTGCGCAGTTCTACGCATCCTTTCACCGTAGAGCTCACCGCAAAGTTTTTCAGACACGGGAATCAGCGACGCCCGATGGGGAGATCACAAAATAAAGCTCAGTCCTCTTAAAAACATAGTTTTATAAGTGTGCTTTCACAGGGATTGTGGTCTGTTGTATCTGTTAAGCCACTACTTAAAACCTATTTTTATACAAAGGCATTCTCTTAACTCTTATTTTATTGATTATTTTACCGGGCCGGCGCCAGGATGAAGTGACTGAAGGGGCAATTTTTCATAAAATAAAACTCAGTGATTTAACCTGCAACAGCCTCAGAAAGGCTAAATAACAACAACATGAGGCTACTGTTCAAAATCAAAGAATACATTTATTAATCAGAGACTCACATAAGAACGGAGCACTGCAGAGAATTTATGAACGATAACGATTCTCTGTCAAAATCAGCAGGGGGAGTCTCTCTCTCTCTCTCTCTCTCTCTCTCTCTCTCTCTCTCTCCACAATGGGGGGAATGTATTTACCACCACGATAAGCAAGCAGGCTGAGAAACCGAACTAAGTGACGTGTCTGTCTGTGTATTGATCTCCTCAGCTCCGTTTCAGTGGGCTACTATGGACGCCCTAGCATACACCTATATTTTTCTATAGATACATAAAGCTTAAACTGAGGGGGCAAAAATACAACTGAGGGGCTAAGCATAGTTTACTCTCTCATATGTAGCTCCTTATGCTCAATGTTGTATAACTTTTAAACTGTTTTTAAATTGTTTTTATCATTTTGTTCATCGTCAGTTTGTCTACTATTTTTATTTTGTCTTCTAAAGCACTTTGTAACTTAAACTAAAGTTTATTTTTATTATTATTAAGGTGTGCCGGATTATTAGGGCTTGTGCTGTTCTCCACAATGTGGCCCAGATCCTCTACTGAGCCCCAGACAGCAGCTACACCTTTATGGCGCTCAACCTCAGTGATGAGGACCTCGATCTCACACGCAAATTTCGCCTTTCTTGCAGTTGCCGTCTCTCCGTCTTTCCCTCATTGATAGTCCAACAAAGGCTCCTTAACAACGTCGGCATATTCATGACCTATTTAGCATTGACCATTTATGGATGATTGTGGGACGACACTGGGAGGAGTAGTGGGAGGACACTGGGAGGAGTAGTGGGAGGACACTGGGAGGAGTAGCGGGAGGACACTGGGAGGACACTGGGAGGAGTAGTGGGACGACACTGGGAGGAGTAGCGGGAGGACACTGGGAGGAGTAGCGGGAGGACACTGGGAGGACACTGGGAGGAGTAGTGGGAGGACACTGGGAGGAGTAGCGGGAGGACACTGGGAGGAGTAGCGGGAGGACACTGGGAGGAGTAGCGGGAGGATACTGGGAGGAGTACACGAGCGCACAATTCACCACAGGTGGGTATTTATAAAGAGAAGACTGTTACAGGTGTGCGCTGCACGGTTTTATAGATCTGAATATTTTCTTGCGTTAGTAGATTCTGAGGTTTGTGCGTACGCAATGTTTTAGGATGGAATCTACGCAAAGTTTTATAAATGAGGCCCCTGATCTCTGATCAGCGTGATTTTCTGAGTAAAAAAGGACATGAAATCATTCGGAGAAAACAGCGCTATCAGAGGGGGAGGGATTCTGTGTTAGCTTAGCAACAGTGTTGAATAGAAACGTTGGGTTGTTTTTATTCTCACTGATTAACCTTGAGAAGTGTGACGTTTTGGTGACGAGAGTGCGTTTATAATGTAGCAGGATCAATGTAGCATCATTCCAGGCAAGCCGGAAGACTTCAAGTTTGGTCAATCACCATTTACGTTCTAGTTTTCTACAGGCTTGTTTAAGTGCACGAGTGTCATTAGTAAACCACGGTGCAAGTTCGTAGTTCATTGGTGAAATTGTCGAGTGAGCCAACATGACCAGAGAGTGGTGCGAGGAAACTGGACTTTTTCAGAAAGTAACGAGGCCGTGGTAGCATTAATAAGACAGCTGATATATGTATCGTCACACTTTTGGCGTGGGCAGATCAATTTGATCTCAAATTTAATTAGATTGTTACCGCCATGGTGGGTTGGTTCATTAATGAATTGAGTGAAGCCGCAAGTATCAATAAGATCTAGGGTCACTAAATCCCAGATGAAATTGGAGAACTCTTCTAAGAAGAGCGAATAGGGCCCAGGTGGGCGGTAAAGTACTGCTAAATAAAATGATGGGAGATTCGTAGCTGTAGGGCGCAGAATCAGGACTTCGAAGGATGTAAATTTGTTGTTAGTGTTGGGAGTAAGACTAAGGATAGGGTTAAATATCAGGGCAACACCCCCTCCTTTTTTCATCTCCCGGGCAACCTGAGAACTAAGAAAGTTTGGGGGAGAGGCTTCAATTAGAGGCAGAAACTCATTTGGCTTTAGCCAGGTTTCACAGAGACCCATCATGTCTAGATTATGTTCAATAATCAAATCATTGATCAGCAGCGCTTTTGTTGACAATGATTTTTTATTGATGAAGCCCACAGTGAGGCGTTCAATACTGCTAGAAGTTTTGCCAAAGTTTATGGCAGTATGCGTGGGTCTAACTTTTAAGTTTTAAGTTGTTGTAACCTATTGTGGGCCAGTTAACTAAGAAGACTAATCCCTTTTCTTCACAGAACTTCGCCAGCCAGAGGTTGAGGAAGACTAATCTGCTATAACTCTCATCATTGCCCCTCGCGAAAGGTAAGGGGCCAGAGACAATTAATCGATGCCGACACATCTTCCTAGTGAGGTCACAGGTCCTGGCTATGTTGAGCTTGGTGACCTCCGATTGTCTCAT
>JAXDDX010000287.1:60000-92500 GCA_034670405.1 Hoplostethus atlanticus | reverse complement strand
GCTGGACAGAAAGACCAGGCTGGACAGAAAGACCAGGCTGGACAGAAGGACCAGGCTGGACAGAAGGACCAAGCTGGACAGAAAGACCAGGCTGGACAGAAGGACCAAGCTGGACAGAAGGACCAGGCTGGACCAAGCTGGACAGTAGGACCAAGCTGGACAGAAAGACCAGGCTGGACAGAAGAACCAGGCTGGACCAAGCTGGACAGTAGGATCAAGCTGGACAGAAAGACCAGGCTGGACAGAAGGACCAGGCTGGACAGAAGGACGAGGCTGGACAGAAGGACCAAGCTGGACAGAAAGACCAGACTGGACAGAAGGACCAAGCTGGACAGAAGGACCAGGCTGGATAGAAGGACCAGGCTGGACCAAGCTGGACAGAAGGACCAGGCTGGACAGAAAGACCAGGCTGGACAAACGTTCCATTCCACTGAAACAGAGGAACAAAATGACCTCAGAGTGTTGCAATGTGGACTTTGGTGTGCCACAAGGCTCTGTTTTGGGCCTGCTGCTATTCTCTATTTACATGCTACCACTCATTGAAATCATCTGTAATTTTGACATTATTTTTGATTGCTATGCCGACGATACTCAACCTTACGTACCCATTACATTGGGAGTGATTACTCCCAATTCCAAAAATTAGAGGCCTTTTCTTACCGGCCTGCCTCAATCAGAGAGGCAGGCTCTATCGAAGTCTTTAAGTCAAGGCTAAAAACCATTTATTCTCTTTACCATTTGACCAGCCTTGAGGGAGTGGCTCAGTCTCTTCTCAGAGTAAGGCTAGACCAGTTAGCTCATCCTAGCTCAGGGTCCTGATGGATACTAGCATCCTGCCTACATGTCCTATTCTCCTGGTCTACCAGCTCCTGTCCACTGATTGGTCATGTCTGTCTGAGTGAGAGTACATGAATGAATCTGCTTGTGTGTATGGGTGAGTCTCCTATCTGTTTCCAGGCTGTCAGGGTGTGTGTGGTTGTGTTGGCATCATGTGGTCCCCACAAGACAATTATCTGATCAGATCTGGATGTCCTTGTGTTTATTCTGTATACGCTGCTTGCCCAAACTCGGCACCTATTGCAGCCTGACTGTCCTGGTAGGGGATACCTCTCTGAGTAGCCCCTCCCTCTCTGAGTATCCCTTCCCTCTCTGAGTCCCTCCCAAGGGTAGGTTTCATGGGAGTTTTTCCGTGTACCCTGCGACAGTCCAAGGTTGGGGTTGTCGTGCGCCATCAATGTTTTCATAATGTGGGCATTGAGAAGCCCTTTGAGACTGTAACCGTTACAATTAAATACAATTAAATTAAATTTGACGTGACGTGACGTGACGTGTGATGACGTGGTGTACAGCACACTTTATTAATCTGAGGTTATTTTAATTGCATTTTCTTAAATGATTAATGATGACTTGTTTTCATGAAATTAAATGAGCACATATCCTTTTAACATTGCAAGTGAAGAGTTTCATTCCAGAGTGTTGACATGACAGGAAAACTCACTGTTGAATGTGATTGAAGTTATCTGCTGCCTGGAGCTCTTTACTGACATAAGGGGCACATTTGTTTTTCAAAATAGACATCTAGTGTTTTAGAATGACACCTTTCCAGATAAGACAAGATGAACTGTATTGATCCCAGAAGGGAAACTGGGTCATTACAGCAGCAAAGAATAGAGGTGTAGTTGGTGAACAAAGAGCAGAAACTACAAAGGGATTTCAATAAAAACATCAAAAGGACATAGAAAAAATACAAAATACAGATAGAATACAAAATATATCTCTGTTACTGATTAAGAGTTTCTACTGTTCTGACTGTTGACTATTTACAGTGTTTGAGGTTTTACACTTTACAAAGAGCTTGCAGGATGTGAACGTGACATGACAAATGACATTGGATCAGTGTTGCTATCGCTAGAAGAGTTGGTCTCATCACAAAATCAATTATCCTGCTTCACTACAGAGGCCAGTTTACTGCACTGTCTGCTGCTTCGTTTGACCATAAAAGCCATAATCACACCGATCAATAGTCTTCAGCTTCAACATGACAGGCTATTTCCATTAAAGGGATCACAACATTGGGATTCTGTATTTTTCCCTTTATTTGCTCCAGGGGAGAACGTTTCTCATTCACTTATCCTATCCAGGATGTGAACTAGCAGGCCTGCTGATCACAGGACCACTTCCCTACACGCTAGGCTACCAGATAGGGTTAGCATTGTTAGCATCGTTAGCACTGTTTGCATTGTTGTATAGAAATGAATAATTCGCAGAGAAGTGCTCACAGTGCTAGTGAGCCTCTTTAAGGAAACAAAGGAGTTTAGAGCGTTAGTGGTTCTTCCTGTAGGTCTGCCATGTTAAAGAATATTGATCAGTTTCATTATGACAAATATAATCACATTTCTGCTTCATTAGTTAGTATATAGTGGAGAGTCACAAGAGATGATGATGATGATGATGATATGTGACAAAGGATTTACATGAGATGAGATGAGATACTTCCAAAATGTATTTCCTCACAGTTTAATAATTCAACATCTGTGATGAAAGGTTTCTACTTAATAACCCATTAACAATTGGCCTTGGAACCAAATGTCAGTGAAAGCTTGGTGGAGAAAAACAACAAACTAAAACTCAGAATATGAATGTTTCCTATTAAAGCCCTTGTTAGAGAACAGCACCACTTTGTTTATTTCATGATTATGTATGGTTGTATTCCTCACTGCAGAACAATCCTCCCGTTAGGATCAATTAAGTCTGGAAGTTGAATGTGCCTAGTGCTCCTAGTGTGAAGGTTCTCCATTAAGTCCACTGGTTTCAGAATAACAACATTTCGTATTGTTATTTTGTTTTGGTCTGTAAGCAAGTTCTCCCTTTGGGACACTAAAGTGAGTAAAGTGACAACATGTTGAAAGTGGAACTGGTTGCTGTTGTAGTTGATCAACTTCTTCCTGATCAGTTTCATCATGGCACGCATTTTGTTCCTGCTTTACTAGACCGAACAGAGATGTACTGGAGATACCGGAGGGAGGGAGAGGCTGTAACGGCTTTGCTAAAGGTCAGAGATGGAAGTCAAACTCGGAACATGAGCAGCAAACAGCATAAGGAGCCTCTCGGGGCCTCCAGGGCCCCATGGGAAGACCATTTTATTATCATCCTACTGTACCGCTTGACCATAAAACCTGTTAAGGACCTGATCAATACCGAGGCCGTGGGGCAAAGCCCAGCACTCATTACCTCTCCAGTCAATACCAGGGACACACTGTATTCACTGGTGACATTTAATGGCTGGACACTGCAGAAATACCCACCTTAACTAGTAATCTAATGTTGTGTTTTTCTTCAAACAACTTATCCTATTATTCTTCAAACAACAATGATGGCGACATTTAGTGGCACGTGCACTGCAAAACCTTACAACCATCTCAAGCAGCAGATTCAATAACAAGAACACTATAAAATGTAAAAACATTTAGACACTGGAACCAATACTAATGAAATTAGTGAAACACAGTCTAATGAATCAACAGCATTGAGACCATGGGACACTGGAAGTCTCCAGTCAAGTTTAGTTATAGAGTCATTTATCACCGACAGGTCTGACTAGGACAAGATGACAGATCCTTCACTTGTCTATCTCCTATGTACAAATAAACCTCTGGACCTTGTTAAAGACCAGTATACTCCAACATCTCCAGTGTAATGAAAACAAAGATGGCTGACAGATGCCTCAATTTTTTCGTTGGTACTCTGCTTCTGAGCTATACGCCATGCCGCTGCCTCCGGTGGTTGAAAGGTAGACTGCAATTACTTTTCTAATAGCCTAGGTACGCAACCTTTTATTACCTTGACAGAATTGAGTATTATTGTAGCGACAATTAACCTCATCGACGGTCAATATGTCTGCGCCAAGATGTCGGAAATGCAAAGCGGACCACAGGTGCCAGCAGCTTGCATATTGCTCCAAAGTGCTGAAGAAGAATTGGAGGTCTGTCAATTCGAGGAGCCATCTTTGATTTAATGGTCTCATGACAGCAGGTCTGGGACCACAAACCACTTTGGCCTGGCCAGTATTAGGACTCCATATCCACCAGGGGCCAGAACCCACATCCCAGATCAGCCAGGTCCAACATCCATGTCCCAGACCAGCCAGTGTCCAACATCTACGTCCCAACATCTACGTCCCAGACCAGCCAGTGTCCAACATCTACGTCCAACATCTACGTCCCAGACCAGCCAGGTCCAACATCTATGTCCCAGATCAGCCAGGGTCCAACATCTACGTCCCAACATCTACGTCCCAACATCTACGTCCCAGACCAGCCAGGGTCCAACATCTATGTCCCAACATCTATGTCCCAGACCAGCCAGTGTCCAACATCTACGTCCCAACATCTACGTCCCAGACCAGCCAGGGTCCAACATCTATGTCCCAACATCTATGTCCCAGACCAGCCAGTGTCCAACATCTACGTCCCAACATCTACGTCCCAGACCAGCCAGGGTCCAACATCTATGTCCCAGACCAGCCAGGGTCCAACATCTATGTCCCAGATCAGCCAGGGTCCAACATCTACGTCCCAACATCTACGTCCCAACATCTACGTCCCAGATCAACATTAACGTTACTAGTACTAGTATATGGTGTGTATATGGTGTATATGGTGTATATATGGTGTGTATGGTGTGGTTAAGAAGTGTGTGTCTGTGTTTGTATATGTGGTTAAGAGACTGTATGCTTGTGTGTGTGTGTGTGTGTGCGTGTGTGTGTGTGTGTGTGTGTGTGTGTGTGTGTGCATATTCATGTCTGTATGTTTGTCTGGGTGCTTAAGCGACTGTGTGTGTCTAAGTGCTTGTATGTTCATGTGTATGCATATTCATGTAAAAATGTGTATGTGTGTGTGTGTGTGTGTGTCCATCCATGCAGGATTCTGTTTGAGTATGTGTTGATGCCAGACTGAGGATGACGAACAGACGTTCAGTATTTCTGTTTCATCAGGGTCTTCAGTTCTCAAACTGAGAAAACATCTCAACATGTTGGACATGAATCTCAGGTCATGGTGCTGTCAGGAAAACTCTCAACTGACACACTGCTGTCTTTCTGTTTCTGGCTGGTATACATGTTTCCATGGTTATTTATATATTGAGTAAGTTGTATGACCTTTGAACCCATGAAACTTTATTTTGTGCATGAAGGTCAACACCCGTGAAAGCACTTGGACTGTGGACAGTTTGGTTTCTATAACAGGTCACACAACAGCCTTGTTGCAAATAGGTTTTGTTGTTTTGGTGCAATCCATTGTACTCGGAACTCTGAAAAAAACGACCTCCGACACGGAAAAGTGCAATAGAACATCCAAGTCATCCAAGTCGGAATTCCCAGTCGGAAACTCGGGCCAGATCCAACTGGTCAGAGTTTGCCGATATAAACACACCTGACATCACAGCAATATAGTGGCACACACCATGAACAGTAAACACAATTCCCTTTGCATCAATTTTTACTTCATATCTCGTTTTTGTTATGATGTTGAAACAAGCAACTTTGTAGTTTACATTTGTAACGTAATTCAGTTGATTTGAGCTCAACGTTACGAGATAGAAGTCTTTACTAGCATGTGGTACTAGCCTACTAACGTTAACGTTACTAGTTCACTGATACGATAGAAGTCTCTGACAACAGTCAGTCGGCCATCTTGCCCCAGGTGAACGGCATTATAATCAGCCAGGTGGGAGCTGATTGGCTCACCTTAAAGACTAAAGAGCTTCTACAGCGGAGGAGACGAGGCTAGAAGGGTCTTCTGACCAGTTTGGTTTCTGGTGATGAAGTTGTGTTTTATTGTGATTTGAGCTCATGAACAGACTGAGTCTATCAGATAGACAAACACACCTACGTCTCCAATCCTGACTTGTGTTGTGACTGTGGGAGGAGGAAGGATCAGGGCTGGGAATCGAACCTGTCAGTCACGGCCCGGCTGTGACTCCAGTTTTCCCCTGTGTTTCTCTGAGTTCCCTGCCTCCCCTGTCTGTCTCTCACTGTCAGTCTGTGTGTGGCTCCCTCTCCTGGCTCCTCCCTCTCCTGGCCCCTCCCTCTACTGGCTCCTCCCTCTACTGGCTCCTCCCTCTCCTGGCTCCTCCCTCTCCTCCACACCTGCCTCCAATCCACTCATCAACCCAGCAGCATATAAACCCCGGATCTCCGCCAGATTGTTCTGCCAACTCCTGTGGTAGTCATGTATGTTTCTTGAGGTTCTCCCAGGTTTCTCGTCCCTGATCCTCTTCCCAGTCTGTTTCCTTGTTCCACCCACGCCACTTCAACCTGCCTGCCTGCTTCCCCCCTCACCTGCCTGCCTGCCTCTGCCCAAACCAGCCTCTCATCTCCACCTGTGCATCCCTTCCCCTCATCTAACATTAAACCCACTTTTCCCTACAACCTTTTGTCTGTCTGCATTTTGGGTCCAGAAGACAACCTCAACACCGTGACCTTCTTGCTGTGAGGTGACAGTGTTGAATCCAGAGGCATGCAACCTACACACGACTTGTATTGGAAAGGTTAAATCTGAATTTGGTAGCATTGCCATGACAACAAGTTATGAACAGTCATCCAAAAATATCAGGTATGAGCAGGTGTGGGTAAATAAAATACAGTTACTGAAATCAAAAAGAAGATTTAAATGAATCATTTTGTTCTGATGGAGGAGCGTTTGATCTGATTCGCTGCCGGAGGGTTCATCCCCCGTTATCGGGACAAGCTGCTTGGTCATCCCAGATAACGTGAATTGAATCCGTCCAAACCTTACAGCACCGTTAATGACTTGATTATGGTTGTCATGGAGTGACGGATTGGACAACCTCATTGGCAGGGGACAGAGGAGGAGGATGATGGATGGGGGAGGAGGATGTAGGATAAGGGGCGTGGGGGTTCCTGCTTCATCAGCATCCGTCAAATCGTCTGCTCATCAAATATTGAACAGAGAAGGGAGATGCGCAGTATTGACTAAATGTTGACCGAAGAGAGAGAGATGAAGAGGAGGGAGAGAAAGTGGATGAAGGAAAGACGGAGGAGAGCAAACGAGGGAGGGAGGAGAGAGAATGGGAACGAAAGAAAGGAATGAGGAACTGAGCAGCGATAAGAAAAGAGAAATAAAGAAGAACCAAAAGAAAATGACAAACTGTCAGAAGTGAAACCGCCAGGTCGCTGAGTAGAAACCACACGGGAGAAACCACACGGGAGAAACCACACGGGAGAAACCACACGGTAGAAACCACACGGGAGAAACCACACGGTAGAAACCACTCGGTAGAAATCACTCGGGAGAAACCACACAGTAGAAACCACTCGGTAGAAACCACTCGGGAGAAACCACACGGGAGAAACCACACGGTAGAAACCACACGGGAGAAACCACACGGGAGAAACCACACGGTAGAAACCACTCGGTAGAAACCACTCGGTAGAAACCACACGGTAGAAACCACTCGGTAGAAACCACTCGGGAGAAACCACACGGTAGAAACCACACGGTAGAAACCACTCGGTAGAAACCACACGGGAGAAACCACTCGGGAGAAACCACACGGTAGAAACCACACGGTAGAAACCACTCGGTAGAAACCACTCGGTAGAAACCACACGGTAGAAACCACTCGGTAGAAACCACACGCCGGTTTCCACTTCCTGTCCTGGTTCATGATTCAACCTGGTTAGAGGGTTTCTGCTACATTCCTCTTTTCATTGGAGGTTTCATGACTGCAGGTTTTGGTCCAACAACAGTTTCTATGTTTCCCCTTTTTAACCTGGTGACTCAACTAACCTGGTTGAGGTTGAGTAACCCGGTGAGGTCATCCTCTGATCATGGGAAGCCTGGTGAAGATACTCATGTTGAACTGGTTAAACTGGTTACTGTGGTGTGGAAACATGGGTACATGTTGAAGTACTGCAGTAATGGAGTTTCTCAGTACACAGTACTGTATCAGTTACAGTACAAAGTATTTATTGTACTTTAACTTGAGGGAGTCAGGAGTACAATGAGACCTGTCTGTCTGTCTGTCTGTCTGCCTGCCTGTCTGTCTGGCCCAGAGGAGAACTATCATTTAGCAGGCTGTGTTCACCACTCTGGCAGCAATCCCACGATGACAGCCATGATCAATCTGCAGGCCACACACACACACACACACACACACACACACACACACACACACACACACACACACACACACACACACACACACACTACATCAACCCCCCACTACAAAACCAGTGAATATGGCCAAGAGTCAATGAAAGGGAAACACACAGACTCACTTACAGACACCAGTACAACCACAGTCTCTACTGGTTCTACTGGGAGCTGACCGGTACGACCACAGTCTCTACTGGTTCTACTGGGAGCTGACCGGTATGACCACAGTCTCTACTGGTTCTACTGGGAGCTGACCAGTTGGTTATGACATGTGATCATGTTAGTCATTCTAGATAAGAGTCACATGAATGAGTAAAAAGTGGAATATAAATGAAGCTCCCTGGGGGCGGGGCCTGGGGGGCGGGGCCTGGGGCGGGGCCTGGATGGGAGGGTAGACTTAGAGAATGGATGAATGGTCAGAAAGATAGATGATGAGGTGGAGAGGAAGAGACAAGGAGGGGTGGAGGGAAGGATGGAAGGAGAAGGAGGGAAGGAAGGAAGGATTCTTCTCTTCATTAATGATTCAGAGCAGCATGAATGGATAAATGGTGGAACCTGATTGATCACATTTGATCATATAATGGAAACCCAGTACTGGTGTAGGACCAGTACTGGGCCAGTAGGACCAGTAGGACCAGTAGGACCAGTATGGATGTTACCATGGTAGTGGTGAAGCCCCCCCACCGAGCAGGCTGCTGATACCATCAACCTCTCTGGCTCATTCCCAAGGACACACAAGACATCAGTGTGTGTGTGTGTGTGTGTGTGTGTGTGTGTGTGTGTGTGTGTTGATTTGCACAGTAACACATCTGGCAGCAACACACAGGAAGCCATGCAGAAATACAACAGCTCACTATGAACAGGGAGGAGCTTCGCTGTATCTTCTACAGAACAATGTTTTCTATTAAGGAGACGAGGAGACGAGGAGGAGGAGAGGAGGAGAGGAGAGGAGGAGGAGGAGGAGGAGGAAGAGGAGAGGAGGAGAGGAGAGGAGAGGAGGAGGAGGAGGAGGAGGAGGAGGAGGAGGAGAAGAAGAGAAGAGAAGAGAAAAGGAGGAGGAGGAAGAGGAGGAGGAAGAGGAGAGGAGAGGAGAGGAGCAGACCAGATCACAATAGAGCACAATAGAACCCAGTAGACGCCAGTAGAGTGCAGCAGGCTGCAGGCTGCTGGCGTTGTCTTCTGCATGCTAAGAGCTGCAGCTCCTCCTCCTCTCCTCCTCCTCCTCCTCCTCCTCCTCCTCCTGTCCTCACTAGTCACTCTGAACAAATTGGCCAGCGCTGGACCAGACGTGAGACGCATCACAGTGTGTGTGTGTGTGTTTCTATAGCTCTCTCTCAACACACACACACACACACACACACACACAAATGATCAAACATACACTTACAACCACAAACACATAAGCAGTTACAATCAAAAAAACACACACACACACACACACACACACACACACACACTGTGATGTGAATCTGATCTCTGGTGCTTTTATCACAGCACTGAGTCTCAATGATTATTCATTTGAAACTGTAAGAGCACAGACTGTGTGTGTGTGTGTGTGTGTGTGTGTGTGTGTGTGTGTGTGTGTATGTGTGTGTGTGTGTGTGTGTGTGTGTGTGTCCAGTAGTGTGGTGAGAGTGCCATCTAGCTCGACTATACAGAATTAAATGTTACCTAATCATTTTCTGTTTTATGAAAAAACATTTTAAACACAGAAATCATCAAGTAACAAACACCGAGGTTGTTTTCTGTCTTGTTTTGGTAAATGGTACAAATAATAGAAATAATAGTAAATAATAGTAAATCTGTAGATATTTGGGAGGGTGACCTTGGGGCCGTCCTGTAACAGAAAGATCGCAGGTTCAATCCCATATATCCTGATCCAGGACCTGACAGAGCGAGGCATGTACCCATGGCACTGCATGCTGCTAACCCTAACCAATAACATATAAGAAATATTGATCCACAAAGAATTACTGAAAGAATTACTGATAATTGTGTCTTCAATCAATTATCATTATTAACATTAATAAAAAATAAAAAAATTAAAATGTATATAAAAATGAGATCTCCATGATTGGAAAGTAACACCATATTGAACCCAGTGACATCCTAGAGGACAGCAGGAGACTGACTCCTTTACAGACTGTAGCAGTGGATGGTCAACTTCATAATATCTCTCTTATGAACTCTTCACTTGGAAATTGAAGTTCATGGATTGCTCATTTTATGTATTAGATACTATATAATAACCCACCAGCTAGCATTATAAACTCATCATCATCTCTCTGGTAGCAGAAACGTGCAGCTGTGAGATAATCTGGGGAGATTATAATTTAAAGAGGGGTTTAATTGAAATGATCCAGGGAGATTATCTGTGTTGAGAACATTATTTAGAAACAACAGCAGCAGCAGCATGGTGGCAGACAGATAGACCAGCTAATTAATTTGACAGCCAACCAACACCCACACACACACACACACACACACACACACACACGTGAATAAACACACAGCTAAATGACTGAATGTAAATGTCCACAAACACTCACACAGACAGAATTTATTTTTATTTATTTATTTCCTTCTTTGATTTCATTCTTCAGAGCAGAAGAGAAGGAATTTTTAAAAATGTACATTTATTTTGTTTTCTTTTATGATTGACTTGATTCAACTTTTTTTATTGTACATATTTTTGTATTATTATTATTATTATTATTATTATTATTATATTATTATTATTATATATATATATTATATTATATTATTATTATTATATTATTATTATATTATTATAATGTATAAAGTGACTAAACGGCAGCTTGGCTGTCAGCATTAATGTTGATGTGAAGGAAACTAGTAGGGTTAATTTTAGCTTGTATCCATTAAAACTGGAGAGCAGAATGAAAGAAGGAAATGGCTGATATCTCTCTCCTACTGCCTTCGATCACAGTAATGACTGAGAGAGAGAGAGAGAGAGAGAGAGAGAGGGAGAGGGAGGGGGGAGAGAGAGAGGGGGAGGGAGAGAGAGAGAGAGAGAGAGAGGGAGAGAGAGGAGGAGGAGCAAGAGACAGAAGGAGGTTGGAGTGAAAAGGAGAAAGTGGATTGAGACAGAAAGAGGGAATGTGAGTTAAGAGGTGAAAGAGAGAAAACTGGATTCAACTAAACTAAACTAAACCGAAACCACAAATTTGTTAGAGACAGAAGGAGAGATAAAGATAGAGGGGGAAAGAGAGAGAAAGGAAATGGGAGAACAAAGAAAGAAGAGTGAAAAGAGAGCTGGATAAAGAGTAAAGAGAGAGAAAAGGAAAGAGGAGTGACGGAGGGAGGACAAAGACTAAAATCATTCTGGAAAATGTTTTTTAACAAGGAAGATCTACACTTCATAATTCAGACACAATAATATGATTTCTATAAAACTTCATAATAACTTGTTTATCTGACTAAAGAGCGATGTGGTTAAAAATCAAAAGATTGTGTTGTTCATCAAAACCCATAAACCAGGAAGGACAACAAACAAACAAATGAACTTCTGCATCCTGGTGGTGTGATTCTGTCTCTGATGAACTGTGACTTTCATTGTGGATATTTACTGCCTTTCTGTTGTAATGCTTCAGTTCTTTAGTAAGAGTATTAGTTAACTCCCATAGCGCCTGGGCACTTGGGAGCACCAGGAGGGCCAGCAGCCATCAGAACTACAGTAGATGAGTTGGGATGCCCCAGGGCCTAGTAAGAGTACTTGAATCACTGCTACAGCCACAACAGTGCCTGATAACTGCCCTCAGTCGCCTTTCAGTGGCGCTGAAAAGAAAAGTGGAGAAGCTGCAGCAAATTGATGTGTTGCCTTATCAGAGTGAAAAGGTGGTAAGAAGATCAAAGGAAGACCAAGAGGCCATTGATCTCCTGGAGGTCAAGACAGTTTGAGTAGATATGAAGCGAGTGCTCCATTATGCCACGCCTTTACTGAGGAGAAAGGACTCACCACTGTTCCAGGCCCTAAAGAACCAGTGATGCCGACCTTACCTGAGACCAGAGAAAGCTGCTACCTACAACGCCGAGATGGAGAAACTTGAGAGTTCCTGTGCTGCAGCCAAGCTTCCTGATCATTTGGCTTCCCAGACAGAAGAGAGCTGGTTCCTTCTCCATCACATGGTGCAACACAACTGAACGAACAGGGTAGTTTTCAATTGCTGGTTCCATTACAAGGGCCTTTACCTCAATGCGTCTTTGCTTCTGGGTCCTGCATTGAGGCCCTTCCTCCTAGGGGGTTTGCTACACTTCAGGGAACACTGTGTTGCCATCAGTGGGGATATAAGGGGGATGTTTCATCGGGCTCCTCCCTGAGGAGGTACACACCTGCTGAAATTCCTGTGGCGCAACATGAGGAGAGATGAGGCCCCTGACATCTATGAATGGCAAGTCCTCCCCTTTAGGGACCACATGCAGCCCATGCTGTGCCCCTTTGGCCCTTCATCGACATATCCTCACCCACAGTGAACCTGGAGATGTGCGGTTCTCAGTCGAACGGTGCTTCTACATCGAAAAGAGTGTATCGAGTGTAATGAGATCTCCTAGCAATGGGAGCCTTTGAGATCCGCCAGTGGGCTAGGAAGGTATCAGATATCATCAGCCATCTACCACCTGAGGCACACAGCTGGATCTTTGGCTCTCACATGACAAGGCAGAGGCTCATCAGTCAACACTGGGGCTAAGCTGGCACTGTGGCATGGACAGGCTTGGGTTCAAGCATCGATCCATCTAATACAGGACTCCGACCGCGATGAATATCTATCCTTAGCCAGTAGCCAGCCAGTAGAACCCGCTTGAGTTCCTACTTCCCTTTACCACCATGGCAAAGATCACGGTAAAGAGCATAGAGATTGGGATGATCCTCAATTGCCCAATCATCTCCTACAGTCATGGATATCCTGGGAAATTAAGCTGTTACACTTGACCAGATGCTACACCCACTGAGCATTGACTGACCTGAGGTGGTCAGGGAAGTTCATGTGTTTTGTGATGCATCAGAGAGGAGTTATGGCTTCGTGGCCTATATGTACTCTGATGTCGTCATGGTAATGTCCACCTGTCCTTCCTTATGACCAGATTAAGGGTCGCCCCAAGGAAAAGCAGCTCTCAGTGCCTGGCTGGAGTTATGCACAACGCTAACTAGGGCTCAGTTGGCAAAGCTGCTTGTGACCAAACTCACCTTAGAAGTACAGACAATCATTCTCTGGACTGACTCAACGACTGTCCTCACCTGGTTGCAATCCTGTTGCTATAAGGTGTTCGTTGTCACTAGAATGGCTGAAATGCAAGACGTCACAGACCTTAAAGCCTGGTAATATGTGGATTCTGCCGATGATATAAGCAGGAGCAGGACTGTGACAGAGCTAGCCAGATTTCCTCCTCCTTCCCCCAGATGAATGGCCATCAAACGCTACTCTGAACATTCTTCACACAGAGGATCTCACTGAGCTAAGACGGACTGACTTCTGTGGAATAACCAACAACTGGTTAAGTTACAGGTTAACTTTCACCTGAATCCACCGGCAGCACCACACTTTGGGGGAGTGTGGGAGCGAGAAATATGGTTGGTAAAAGCTGCAGGGAGTGAAGAGGTGCTCAGGACAATCATCACTGAGATTGAGGGCATCCTAAACTTGAAGCCCCTGGGGTTTCATCTGATGTGGCGGAGCCCATCTGTAGACATCAAAGCAGGAGCTGTTGTCCTGCTTACGGACCCCCAGCTACCCCGAGCACTGCGTAGGATTGGGAAGGTGACCAAAGTGTTTCCTGGTGCTCACAGCCACATCAGGACTGCAGAGATTAAAATATAGGACAAGGTGTACACATGTCGATTATCCGACAGACAGATTGTTGGAAAAGCTGTTAAGTAATTGCACCCCCATGTGGCTATGTATCGTTCTGATGAGATCCGCTCTCTCTTCTCCAGTCCATCGTCCTCATGCAGGAGATCCGCTCTCTGTCCTTCTGACAGAGAATCAAATGGAGGCTGGGTAGTCTGACCTCCGCTAGCTTTAGCCTTAGCCGGAGACACTCTATAATTGCATTTCTAAATTCTACCCCCCTCATCTCCTCCTACCCCCCCGAAGCCGGATTAACCCCCCTCCACCACCCCACCACTCTTTTCTACGCCCTAGAGACCAGCACTGCCCCCCCGACTCGCCCCTCAAGGCACTAAGCTATTTTTAATCATCTTTACAGTTGTCAAGTATGGTAATTATGCCTGAAGCCAGTTGGATGGAAGATCCTTTTCACATGCAAAGGCAGTTAACACTAGTTCACCTTTATTGGGAGAGGAGGAGGAGGAGGGGGGTGAGAAGAAGGAGAAGGAGGGAGGAAAGGGAGTATAGGAGAGATGGAAGAAAGGAAGGAGAAAAGCAGGAAGGGAGGACAGGAAAGAGGGGAAAAGGAGGGAGGAGAGTGAGGGAAGGAGATGGGAGGAGGGAAGGATGCAAAGAAGATGGGAGGAGTGGGAAGGAGGGAGGAAGGATAGAGGGAAGGAGAAAAGCAAAGAGGAAGGAAGTGATCAAGGAGGAAGTGAGGGAGGAGAGGAGGAAAGCTGGATGAAATGAGTAAGAAAGAGCAGGAGATGAAGGAGATAAAGGAGATAAAGGAGATAAAGGTAACGATGGATATACAGAGAGAGTGAAGCATGAATATTCATGTCCATAGGTAAAATACATTCATACATATTCATTAAGTTGTTGAGGTCAGAGGTTTACTTGCTGAAGACATTAAAACTAAGAGAATCACCATAAAGAGACTTCATGTCTTTTGGAAGTCAGTTAGGAGATCTACTGTGTCCAGAATAAAAGAGATTTTCTGCCAGTTGATCAGAGATTTATTTCACTTTAAATTCACAATATCAAAATTCCAGTGGGTCAAAAGTTTACATACACCAAGTTCACTGTCTCTTTCAAAAGCTGGAAGCTTCCGGAAATTGATGTCATGACTTTAGAAGCTTCAGATTGGCTAATGGTCATTATTGGGAGTCCATTGGGGGCGTACCCTTCAGACCCAGTGACCTTTTGCTTGTCATCATGGGAAAATCTAAAGACATCAGCCAAGACATTAGAAAACAAATGATAGACTTTCACAAGTCTGGTTTCTCCTTGGGAGCGATTTCCAAACGTTTGAAGGTACCACGTTCATCTGTACAAACAATAGCACACAAATATAAACAACGTATGTTGGTGCGAAAGGTTCAAAAGCATCCCAGGACAACAGTCAAGGAACTGGTAAAGATGTTGGAGGTAACTGGTACATCCACAGTAAAGAGAGTGCTGTATCGTCATACCCTGAAAGGCTGTTCCCAAAGGAGGACACCACGACTCCAAAACCGACATAAAAAGCAAGACTAAAGTTTGCAAATGATCACTGTGACAAAGATCTTACCTTATGGAGGAATGTTCTCTGGTCAGATGAGACATAAAAGAACTGTTTGGCCACAATGATCAACGTTCTGTATGGAGGAAGAAGGGTGAGGCTGGTAACCCAAAGAACACCATCCCAACTGTGAAGCACTGGGTGGCAGCATCATGTTGTGGGGTTGTTCTGCTGCAAGAGGCACTGGTGCACTTCAGAAAATTGATGGCATCATGAAGAAGGAGAATTATGTGGATATTTTGAAACTTCATCTGAAGACATCAGCCAGAAAGCTAAAGCTTGGACGTAAATTCAGCAGGACAATGATCCTAAGCATACCTCCAAAATGGAAACAAAATGGCTTAAGCACAACAAAGTAAAAGTTTTGGAGTGGTCATAACAAAGCCCTGACATTAACCCAATAGAAAGTTGGTGGGCTGAACTGAAAAAGCGGGTTTGTGCAAAGAGGCCCACAAACCTGAATCAGTTGCAGGAGTTCTGCCAGGAGGAATGGGCCAAAACTCCTGCAGAGTTGTGTGAAGCTTGTGGAAGGCTACCAAGAGTTTGATTCAAACCTCTGACCCACTGGAACTCTGATGGGGTGAATTTAAGGTGAAATAAATCAACTGGGAGAAAATCACTTCATTCTGGACACAGGAGATCTCCTGACTGACTTGTATGGTGACATGAAGTCTCTGGTGGTGATTCTCTGTAAACTTCCGAGCTCAACTGTATTTACTGTAAAGTCACATGTAGTATACTACATATATTTGAGATTCATGGTATATTCATATCGTACTTAATAATAATAATAATAATAATAATATAATAATAATAATAATAATAATAAAATGTGTAGGGAAATAAGTATTTTAGTAGAAGTAGTAGTAATAGTAGTAGTAGTGGTAGTAGTAAAAGAGACACAGTGTGGTCTCTGGTCTCCCCCTCTCTCCCTCACCCCCCTCTCTATCTCCCCCCCTCTCTCTCTCTCTCATACACACTCACAGTTTCACACACACATTCACATGTTCACAGACTTCTCAGATGATCTGTCTGTCAGTGTCATTCACACTAATAGGGTACTGTCCGGCCGTCCGAGCATCAGACAGACAGACAGACAGACAGACAGACAGAGAGACAGAGAGAGAGAGAGAGAGAGAGAGAGAGAGAGAGAGAGAGTGTTGCTTGATGGATTTTGTCCAGACAGACAACAGTGTGTTTGTTTCTACAGATACAGATGTCTTAGCTCTTGTTTATTTGATTCTCTTATTTGTCTCATTTGTTTAAGATAAAGTAGGTTGCTAACTTATTGCACTCTTACCTTAACACTAGTTCTGCTCTTAGTTGCTTGTTTAGGAAGGAAATGCACTTACGATTTCTGGTGACTAGTAGTTTTCTTGCCTACCTATGTTGAATGCACTTATTGTAAGTCGCTTTGGATAAAAGCGTCTGCTAAATGACTGTAATGTAATACAGAAACACAGTTATTAATAATGAACCTGGATGTTATCTAGGTGTATAGGTGGGTAAAGCACTTCGACCATGTTCACCAAACCTGGTCTGTTCTACTAGATCGTGTGTGTGTGTGTGCGTGTGTGTGTGTGTGTGTGTGTGTGTGTGTGTGTGTGTTTTATTCATGCAGCAGGTGTGTGTGTGTGCCATATGTTCTGTGCTGTAATCCGTCATATCATCTGTTCATTAACCTGCTTGGCCTCGACTGCTGAGGGCGTCGACCTGACACACACTCTCTAATGAGTCATTTCCTGTCCTACAAAACACCTTACACTGCTATAACAGCTGTTCATACACACACACACACACACACACACACACACACACACACACCTGTAAACTGGAGCAGAAGGTGGAAGAGAGGCAGACGGTTTGTTTTCTTCCCTACATGATGATTTTTCATTTTATTATTTCCACACCAGTATAAGGTAACCCTGGTAACCCCGGTAACCCCGGTAACGCTGGTAACTAGTAACCCTATTAACCCCGGTAACCCTGGTAACCCCGGTAACTAATAACCCTATTAACCCCAATAATCCCAGTAAACCTGATAACTATGGTAACCCTGGTATTCCTGGTATCCCCAGTAACCCTGGTAACCCCAGTAACCCTGGTTACCTCTCCTCTACCTCCCTCTCCCCTACAGCACCTCTTCCTCTCCACCTCTACCTCGTAATAAAGAAACATCAGTCTAACAAGTACAATCATAAACAAGAGGACATCATTTATTTTGTTATGAAATACAAAAGTCAACAAATTGATCGTAGTGAAACCCGATCATGTGACAATAAATACACAATAGATACGTCATCAACCGACAACCAATCAACCGATTTATCTAAATAAGTGTACATGCATTCCTTTTTAAAGTCACTGGAGACTAAGACATGTTAGACATGTCCGTCTGTCTGTCTGTCTGTCTGTCTGTCTGTCTGTCTGTCTGTCTCTCTGTCTGTCTGTCTGTCTCTCTGTCTCTCTGTCTCCCTCTCAGGATCCAGACATAGCTGAACGATCCCAGACAAAAGCATCGCTGGTTGAACCCGCCCGGGATCCCGCCCGTTCCCTTGGCAACCGATATTACCTTGATTCTCCCACGCACCGCCCGAGGCAGAGCGCTTGGTACGAAGCCACGGGGGGGTGGGAAAAATAATAGCATTCTCATTCCTAATAACCTGCAGCATGGTGGGCAGGCACACACACACACACACACACACACACAACCTCAGCAACACACACACCGCTGTGTGTATACATACACACAAATGAATATGGTTGTTCCATTTGCACACACACTCACCTACATGTGTTCACCTACATGTGTTCACCTACATGTGTTCACCTACATGTGTTCACCTACATGTGTTCACCTACATGTATGTATGTGCTGCTGCTGCTTTTACGTGGGGGTCGCATTTGCATGCACATTCATTTACATGTAACACACACATACACACTGACCAGCCACTTTATTAGGTACACCTCTCTAGAGACCTGACATCACCTAACAGACTCATGACTCAGCAGAGCCGCTGGTCAGGATGAGATCTGATGCTGCCATGAGAAAGCAGCTCACAGCTGATATGATGAAATAGTTTTTCTCTCTCTTGCTCATTATTTATAGTTTGGTTGTTTTGTAGCGTTCTCCTCTTGGTGAGACTCGATGTCATTTGATGTCGTTTGTCTCTTTCTGTCTTTGGGTGAGATGTTTTTAGAAACTCCTCAGGGGCTTTGACATCACCTGAGGAGTTTGGATCTCTTCTCTTTTTCACTAAACTAAACTGAACTAAACTAAACTAAACTAAACTACACTGAACTAACTAAACTAACTGACTAGACTGACTAGACTAGACTAGACTAGACTAGACTAAACTAAACTACACTGAACTAACTAAACTAACTGACTAGACTGACTAGACTAGACTAGACTAGACTAACTGACTAGACTGACTAGACTAGACTAAACTAAACTAACTAAACTGACTAGACTGACTAGACTAGACTAGACTGAACTAAACTAACTAAACTGACTAGACTGACGAGACTAGACTAGACTGAACTGAATGAGTCTTGCTGAATGTTACTATTACAGTTTGTGTTTGATTCTGTATATTTACATATTCACTGACATGAGAAACTTTTAAAATCATAATTTTAAAATTTACTGTCCTCAAAACGCAGCATCATTTATCGTCTATATATCCTATATCTATATCCATGTCTGCATGTTTTCCCTCTTCTGTCTGTTTCACTAATGAGATTTTTAACAACTTAATCTATTTATCTCTCTACTGTCAAAACCTGTTTCATTAACAAGGAAATAAGTGAAATTAAATTCAAAAATCACGTCTGCACGTCCTCAAAATGGATTTAGAAACTTTATGTAATAATATCATATTCCTCATAGATTTGTTTAAATGTAACTTTTAATCTTGTGTTGTTCCTATTTAATTTTGTGTATTTGTCTCTTATTTTTGTCTCTTTATTGTTCGTATTGTTTTTTGCTTCCCTGTGAGGAGCTTTTAGGTAAAGTTAGTAAAAGACCAAACCAGACAGAAGAGACCTGCAGACTCAGACTGTCTGCACTCCAAGCTCCACTTTATTATCTTAAGGTGTTTTTACCTTTCATCTCACTTTGAGATGGAAGATGATTGATGTGTCTTTAAACACAGAGGCAGGAACAGATTGTGATATGAAGGTGTGACGAGTTTCCATCCAACATGTCCACCATCTGGAAAGAGGACAGTAGGTAGATATTGAATGATGAACTTCAGATAAAGAAATGCTGTTCTGTCAAACAACAGTGTTGTTATTGTCACATGTCATTTGTTTGATCCAAGGGATGAAAGGATGTGGTGCAATGTGCCAAACAGTCTAATAAACGTTTCATTTCATGCATCATGACAGTCAAAAGAAATGATGAAACAAATCAGAGGCGAAGGCATTAAGCCTGAGAGGGACAAGATCCCTCCACTTGTCACACCTGATGGACCTGATGGACTCGAAGGTACAACGTCAAGAGACGACTGACAGACAGCAGATCTGGAGTCAGTGAGACCCAACTGGCTCTGAGACTGTCATGGCTGGGCCAGACTCTGCCACTGTTTCCTAGTGTATCTCTCTCTCTCTCTCTCTCTCTCTCTCTCTCTCTCTCTCTCTCTCTCTCTCTCTCTCTCTCATCTAATCATCTCTTCATGTTTATTTAAGCGCTGCTCTAAGTTTGATTTAGTTGCATCTTCGTATGTTCTGCCCCTGTTGGTGTCTAGTCCTGGTTCAGTCCCTGCTGGTGTCTGGTCCTAGTTCAGTCCCTGTTGGTGTCTGGTCCTGGTTCAGTCCCTGCTGGTGTCTGGTCCTGGTTCAGTCCCTGTTGGTGTCTAGTCCTGGTTCAGTCCCTGCTGGTGTCTGGTCCTGGTTCAGTCCCTGTTGGTGTCTAGTCCTGGTTCTGCCCCTGCTGGTGTCTGGTCCTGGTTCAGTCCCTGCTGGTGTCTGGTCCTGGTTCAGTCCCTGTTGGTGTCTAGTCCTGGTTCAGTCCCTGCTGGTGTCTGGTCCTGGTTCAGTCCCTGTTGGTGTCTGGTCCTGGTTCTGCCCCTGCTGGTGTCTGGTCCTGGTTCAGTCCCTGCTGGTGTCTGGTCCTGGTTCAGTCCCTGTTGGTGTCTAGTCCTGGTTCTGTCCCTGCTGGTGTCTGGTCCTGGTTCAGTCCCTGCTGGTGTCTGGTCCTGGTTCAGTCCCTGTTGGTGTCTAGTCCTGGTTCAGTCCCTGCTGGTGTCTGGTCCTGGTTCTGCCCCTGCTGGTGTCTGGTCCTGGTTCAGTCCCTGCTGGTGTCCCTGCTGGTGTCTGGTCCTGGTTCAGTCCCTGCTGGTGTCTGGTCCTGGTTCAGTCCCTGTTGGTGTCTAGTCCTGGTTCAGTCCCTGCTGGTGTCTGGTCCTAGTTCAGTCCCTGCTGGTGTCTGGTCCTGGTTCAGTCCCTGTTGGTGTCTAGTCCTGGTTCAGTCCCTGCTGGTGTCTAGTCCTGGTTCAGTCCCTGTTGGTGTCTGGTCCTGGTTCAGTCCCTGCTGGTGTCTGGTCCTGGTTCAGTCCCTGTTGGTGTCTGGTCCTGGTTCAGTCCCTGCTGGTGTCTGGTCCTGGTTCAGTCCCTACTGGTGTCTGGTCCTGGTTCAGTCCCTGTTGGTGTCTAGTCCTGGTTCAGTCCCTGCTGGTGTCTGGTCCTGGTTCAGTCCCTGCTGGTGTCTGGTCCTGGTTCAGTCCCTGCTGGTGTCTGGTCCTGGTTCTGCCCCTGCTGGTGTCTGGTCCTGGTTCAGTCCCTGCTGGTGTCTGGTCCTGGTTCAGTCCCTGCTGGTGTCCCTGCTGGTGTCTGGTCCTGGTTCAGTCCCTGCTGGTGTCTGGTCCTGGTTCAGTCCCTGTTGGTGTCTGGTCCTGGTTCAGTCCCTGCTGGTGTCTGGTCCTAGTTCAGTCCCTGCTGGTGTCTAGTCCTGGTTCAGTCCCTGCTGGTGTCTGGTCCTGGTTCAGTCCCTGCTGGTGTCTGGTCCTGGTTCAGTCTCTGCTGGTGTCTGGTCCTGGTTCAGTCCCTGTTGGTGTCTAGTCCTGGTTCAGTCCCTGCTGGTGTCTGGCCCTGGTTCAGTCCCTGTTGGTGTCTGGTCCTGGTTCTGCCCCTGCTGGTGTCTGGTCCTGGTTCAGTCCCTGCTGGTGTCCCTGTTGGTGTCTAGTCCTGGTTCAGTCCCTGCTGGTGTCTGGTCCTGGTTCAGTCCCTGCTGGTGTCTGGTCCTAGTTCAGTCCCTGCTGGTGTCTGGTCCTGGTTCAGTCCCTGCTGATGTCTGGTCCTAGTTCAGTCCCTGCTGGTGTCTGGTCCTGGTTCAGTCCCTGTTGGTGTCTGGTCCTGGTTCAGTCCCTGCTGGTGTCTGGTCCTGGTTCAGTCCCTGTTGGTGTCTGGTCCTGGTTCAGTCCCTGCTGGTGTCTGGTCCTAGTTCAGTCCCTGCTGGTGTCTGGTCCTGGTTCAGTCCCTGTTGGTGTCTGGTCCTGGTTCAGTCCCTGCTGGTGTCTGGTCCTGGTTCAGTCCCTGTTGGTGTCTAGTCCTGGTTCAGTCCCTGCTGGTGTCTGGTCCTGGTTCAGTCCCTGTTGGTGTCTAGTCCTGGTTCAGTCCCTGCTGGTGTCTGGTCCTGGTTCAGTCCCTGTTGGTGTCTGGTCCTGGTTCTGCCCCTGCTGGTGTCTGGTCCTGGTTCAGTCCCTGCTGGTGTCCCTGTTGGTGTCTAGTCCTGGTTCAGTCCCTGCTGGTGTCTGGTCCTGGTTCAGTCCCTGTTGGTGTCTAGTCCTGGTTCAGTCCCTGCTGGTGTCTGGTCCTGGTTCAGTCCCTGCTGGTGTCTAGTCCTGGTTCAGTCCCTGCTGGTGTCTGGTCCTGGTTCAGTCCCTGCTGGTGTCTAGTCCTGGTTCAGTCCCTGTTGGTGTCTAGTCCTGGTTCAGTCCCTGCTGGTGTCTGGTCCTGGTTCAGTCCCTGCTGGTGTCTGGTCCTGGTTCAGTCCCTGTTGGTGTCTAGTCCTGGTTCAGTCCCTGCTGGTGTCTGGTCCTGGTTCAGTCCCTGTTGGTGTCTAGTCCTGGTTCAGTCCCTGCTGGTGTCTGGTCCTGGTTCAGTCCCTGTTGGTGTCTAGTCCTGGTTCAGTCCCTGCTGGTGTCTGGTCCTGGTTCAGTCCCTGCTGGTGTCTAGTCCTGGTTCAGTCCCTGCTGGTGTCTGGTCCTGGTTCAGTCCCTGCTGGTGTCTAGTCCTGGTTCAGTCCCTGTTGGTGTCTAGTCCTGGTTCAGTCCCTGCTGGTGTCTGGTCCTGGTTCAGTCCCTGCTGGTGTCTGGTCCTGGTTCAGTCCCTGTTGGTGTCTAGTCCTGGTTCAGTCCCTGCTGGTGTCTGGTCCTGGTTCAGTCCCTGTTGGTGTCTAGTCCTGGTTCAGTCCCTGCTGGTGTCTGGTCCTGGTTCAGTCCCTGCTGGTGTCTAGTCCTGGTTCAGTCCCTGCTGGTGTCTGGTCCTGGTTCAGTCCCTGCTGGTGTCTAGTCCTGGTTCAGTCCCTGCTGGTGTCTGGTCCTGGTTCAGTCCCCGTTACCTGAATTGTTCCTCTTGTCTTTACTCATCAGTGTCCTGTCTGCTCTGGGGTCCACTAGTATACCTAATCGTTACAGAGACACAACACACTTTAGTTTCTACTGAAGAAGTAATATTCAGGGTGTTCTCCTCCCACCTGATTGGTTGGAGCAGATTAAAAACTGGGATGGAGAGAAAATAGAGAGAGATGAGAGAGATGATGTCTGGGATGATGAGGTGAAAAACGAATACGCAGCAAAATAAACCCCAATTAAACTCCCACGGTTCATTCCCTGTGTGTGTGTGTGTGTGTGTGTGTGTGTGTGTGTGTGTGTGTGTGTGTGTCCCTCCCTGCTGGATGGCTGAGTCATTATTTAAACTGTTCGATCACTATGGCTTACAACCTGTCTTTCATATTAACAGTCATTAACACAGTTACAGTCACAAAGGGCTTCACACTATCCAAGAGGATCCTCTTCCAGGACAGTCGGGCTGCAGCAGGCGAATCAGTAAAAGCTGATAAAGTAGAAAATGAACTAAATATACAGAAGAGACAATAAAACATCAAGTAATATACTTTATATTATTTATATTATTGTTCATCACTTTAAAACAAATGTTCTTATTGAAAAACACTCTTGTTACCACAAAAGAAGAAATTCAAATTCACTCTTGAGTCACGACCCCCGCTACTCAGCCTAGTGGACTATTCCACTTGACTTCATCGACACTTGACTTTGAGCTCATTTTCTTTCAAGTGAAAACATGAAACAAAGCGACCCAAGTGATGCAGACAGACAGAAAAGAGGAAAATAAAAGCTGTTGACAACTTTTTTCATCAAAGAATCAACTGCTGCTGATGTTCCCACTTCCTCCCAGCTGAAGGAGCTTGAAGGCAACGTATAGAAAGGATGGACTGAAAAGAGTGAAGGTTGGTGTTGTATTGTCCAATAAAGAAGCAATCTTGATTTAAACTTGTTTTATTGTCGTCATTATCAATCCCGTACGTTACGTCTTTTTTCAGTCTCCCGCTCACGTAATCCCGTTATCGCGATATAATCAACTATACTACATCTTTCCCCTTGTTAGAATGAAAGTTATCGTTACTTTAACATCAGTTGAAACACAAATCTTTCAACATTATGACAATTGAAATGTCTTGTTTTTTTGTTTTTTTTTGTAAACATTCCCAAACATAAAGATTATTTGAACATTTCTTTTAAACTGATTTCCATATTCTTAAACCACTTATTTCAAAAGGTTTCGATATCAATCTTCACTGACTCGATATTTTCTTTTCCTTTAAAGCTAACCTGAACAGTTTACTTGAACTTATTATCTTAATTAAGTGTCTCTGTATCGGGCTGGTTTCTTGATAACTCTGCCACTTCTGGTAACACTTTGCTTTTCTGTAACTGATACAGCTTCTTGTGGGCTCTCTGCTGGAGCGCTCTGAACATCTTGCATGTCCAAAACTCCGGTGTCCTCACATGCTTCTCTGGCACAGCAACATCAAGGTCCATTACCACAGGAGTGTGGCGAAGATGTTTAACGTTCCTTGTGATTCTGGATCCATCTTCGGTGTTTACTAGTTCAAAGGAATTGTCTGAGGTGTTTCTCAGAAGTACGTAACGAGTGTCTCTGAATTTAGAATCCAGTTTACCATTGTCTATACTGGCAATGTACACCAAGTTTCCAACTTCGAAGTTGTGTTCCTTTGCTCTGTTTGTCTTGTCAGCATAGTCTTTCATTTTGTCTGTGTATTGTTTGTGGTGTTTTCGAATGTCTTTTGTCTTTTCATCTTCCTCCACCAGGTTTGGTAACTTGGTACGATGTCTCGTCCAAACATGAGCTTGGCTGGTGTTTCTCCTGATGCTCTGTGGGGTGTTGAGCGATATGCTAGGAGAATCTTTAGGAGTTCCTCTCTCCATTTCTTTCCTTCACTTTCAGCTGCTCTGAAGGCTTTCTTCAGGTATCTGTGAAACCGTTCTATTTTCCCGTTTGATCTTGGATAATATGGTGATGCGCGTATGTGCTTGATTCCACATGTTGTTAGGAAAGTTTCAAATAGCTGTCCTACAAACTGCTTGCCATTGTCTGTGACAATCTCTAGAGGATATTCATCCATCCATCTATCTATCTCCCCCCCTCCTTCCCTGTTGTTCACATTGTTTTCCATCAGCCCTCTCCCCCTCTATCTCCCCCCCTCCCCCCCTGTTGTTCACATTGTTTTCCATCAGCCCTCTCCCCCTCTATCTCCCCCCCTCCCTCCCCGTTGTTCACATTGTTTTCCATCAGCCCTCTCCCCCTCTATCTCCCCCCCTCCCTCCCCGTTGTTCACATTGTTTTCCATCAGCTCTCCAGGCTGTGATCCAATCTTCCTACAACAGGACTCCATTAGGCCTGGCTGTTCTCTGGATTGATTCCTCCGACTCTAAGATGGATTCATTCGGGTCTCATCGCTCGCTGTGGAGATTAATTGATCCGACTCCCAACTCTCGGCCGCTGATTAATTCATTTTGTTGCCAGAACGAAAAGGTGTGTTTTGGGTTTAGAACTAGGCGAGGAGAAGGGACAGAGAGACTTCAGGGTTTTGATGAAGAATGGTCTGTCTGCTAACACACCGGCGATAGAGAGAAGTGACTGTGGTGGTTCAGGTAATCAATTATCACTGTGATTACAGCACAGCGTGATGAGACGTCTGTAATGGGGCCAGTTGGGATCACTGCTTTTGTTTTGCAGCACTTAACTTTGTAGACGCTATAGTTATTATCAGTATTATTATTATTGTTATTATGATTATTATTATGATTATCATCATTATTAGTATTATTATTATTATTAGTATTATTATTATCATTATCATTAGTATCATTATTATTAGTAGTAGTAGTAGTAGTATTATCATTAGTATCATTATTATTATTATTATTATTATTATTATTATTATCATTATTATTATTATTAGTTTTATCATTAGTATTATTGTTATTATTATCATCATTGTTATTATTATTATCATCATCATCATTATTATTATTATTAGTAGTAGTAGTAGTAGTAGTAGTAGTAGTAGTAATTTTTTAATCTGTGCTATAAACAAAATATTGTTCTCATCTGTTCAGTCTTAACCAGACCTCTAAGTACCATGTGATGATACTTTCACACACCACTTAATGACATTACTGCCTGCTCTGGGTGTGTGTGTGTGTGTGTGTGTGTGTGTGTGTGTGTGTGTGTGTGTGTGTGTGTTCAATCAATGAAAATATCTAATTTTCAAGTGGTGTATTCAGTTCAGTTCAATTTATTGTTGAAAGAAAACATCAATATTGCCACAGAAATAACATGAAAGAAACATTTTTACATGAAATCCTTGAAGTGAAATGTGTCCAGTATCATCTACTGGAGCCAGAAGGGAATTTATTTCAGTTCTATTTTACAGCATTATCTGAATGTTCATCTGATCTCAATTTATTGGGACTTTTAAAGCATTTTCCATCTTTCTGATCACACGATTATTATCCATCTGGTCTGGTAAGTAAATTATTTAACTTTTTTTACAGCAATCTCGGCACGTTTATTCGATCTAAAATGTAATTTCTTTTCTTTTCTTTTTTTCTTACAGAATTATTCATCTATTAATTATTGTCTGTCTTTTAATCTGGAGTGACAGCAGAGTCAATTAGAGGAAACAGAACCTGTCAGACTAACTTTAGACAGGAAGAATGAGGGGGAGAAAGAAGAGGGACAGAGTGAGACAGGCAGACAGACAGACAGACAGACAGTGATTTAGCATCTTTCTCTCGTGAGCTGATGATTATCGTCCTCGTTTGTCATGAGTGTTTAAAGGAAATGACAGGGTGACTATTTGATTCACCGCTGCCATACATCAGGCTGAAAAACAACCTCAACACACCTCCACCTGATCTGCTGTTTATCCTGTAGAATAACCTCAACACACCTGATCTGCTGTTTATCCAGTAGAATAACCTCAACACACCTGATCTGCTGTTTATCCAGTAGAATAACCTCAACACACCTGATCTGCTGTTTATCCAGTAGAATAACCTCAACACACCTGATCTGCTGTTTATCCAGTAGAATAACCTCAACACACCTCCACCTGATCTGCTGTGTATCCAGTAGAATAACTCAACACACCTCCACCTGATCTGCTGTGTATCCAGTAGAATAACCTCAACACACCTGATCTGCTGTTTATCCAGTAGAATAACCTCAACACACCTCCACCTGATCTGCTGTTTATCCAGTAGAATAACCTCAACACACCTCCACCTGATCTGCTGTTTATCCAGTAGAATAACCTCAACACACCTCCACCTGATCTGCTGTTTATCCAGTAGAATAACCTCAACACACCTCCACCTGATCTGCTGTGTATCCAGTAGAATAACTTCAACACACCTCCACCTGATCTGCCGTTTATCCAGTAGAATAACCTCAACACACCTCCACCTGATCTGCTGTGTATCCAGTAGAATAACCTCAACACACCTCCACCCAGTGCTAGCATTAAAACGTTATGCTCTTTGGCACCCAGACACTCCACTATCGTTCCAGCCAGACTCCTTTGGCCACGCCCCCTCGAGGCCTACAGATTCATCTTCCTGTTTCCCATGAACCACAGCATCAACTAGTGGTCGGAGAGAGTCGTTACATCTCCAATGTGCTTCATGGTGTCATGGACTATCTTTAATGTTGTGGCAGAATGAGCTCTAGTGAAGTGAAGTTAGTGTTATCCCCAAAATGTACTGAACACACAAAACATGAGCTAGTAAACCAAATAACACATGACATCATCTCAGGTCTGGACTCGCCATCCCATCATGCTCCCCCAGCTGTCCGACGGGCTCCGATCCACCGACCCTGTCACGGTCTCTGCCGTGCCCCTGTGTTTCCCTTTGTGTTCTACCTGTCTGTCCCTGTCTGTGTGTGTGTGGGCGTGGTTTCCATCATCCTCCCGGCTCCTGGCTTCACAGCTGATTCCCATCAACTCATCAGTCACCCAGTATATCTTCTCCGGTTTTCCAGTCATTCATCGCCAGATCGTTATTCAGCCAATGTGGTACATCTCGTTCCCGGCCCTTGTATTTTGGATTAAGCCTTGACTACTTGTGTGTTCGTCTGTTAACCCTGCTCTCCCTCTGCCCAGGATCATTACCTTCTCCAGCCATTCCGCGCATCCCCGTCTACCTGCCTGCTAAACCTGACTACCTGCTCCTCCACCACCTGCCTTCCCTGCCTGCCGTGTCTCCTGCCCGTCTCCCTGCTTGCCTTCCCTGCCTGCCGTGTCTCCTGCCTGTCTCCCAGCTTCGCCCTGCTCCTACCCTACCCTCTGGTTTTTCCTCAATAAACCCTCTTTGTTGATTTCACCTCCGAGTGTGAGTTTGCGTTTGGGTCCGACCAGGAAACCGTAACAGAACGATCTGGCCACGATGGACCCAGCGAACCCGGACTCGGAGGCCGCCTCACTCCGGAGAGCAATCGCCAGCCAAGGCGAGTTCTTGGGGCAGCATGAACAAGTTCTCCGGAGCCTCACCGAAAACAACCAGGCTATGCTACAACAGATCACCCAGCTAACCAACCAGGTAGCTAGCCTAACTGCTCACCTCACTCCGCCAGTCTCCACAGCCCCGCTCTCTCAGCCAGTCCTCCCGGTCCCGTCCCCGATGCCTCCACCCTCCCGAGAATCCTACGCATCGGATCCGGAACCCTTCTCCGGAGACGCGGACAAGTGCCGCGGGTTTTTACTACAATGCTCCCTGATTTTCCTCCAGCGGCCACAAACCTTTCCCTCAGACCAGTCCAGGGTACGGTACATCATCGGGCTGTTACGAGGAAGGGCGCTGGCATGGGTCGAGGCAGTTCACTCACACCAGCCAATTGAGGGATTTCTTTTCGAGGGTTTCATCGCTGCCTTTAAGGATGTGTTCGACCACCCGGTTCACTGGGGAGATGCGGCGAGGCGCCTAACGAATCTTCGTCAGGGAACCCGGAGCGTGGCGGACTTCTCCGTGGATTTTAAAACTGTGGCAGCTGACGCGGGGTGGGCCGACGCAGCGCTTCGGGGTACATTTTTAAATGCTCTTAATGAACACCTGCAGGACGAAATAGCCGCCCGAGATGAACCGCCAGATTTTAAGGCTCTTGTCTCCCTGGCGATCCAGCTCGACAACCGCCTGCGGGGGCGCCGCAGACAAGGGGCGGCACTGGTTCCGTCTCCGAGCTTCTCTGCCTCCACTCTCCCTCCTCTCGCCAGGTCGGCAGCCACTCTTTCCACCATCACCCCGGCCCCGTTTTCCTGGACTCCTCTGGACGAAGAGGCCATGCAGCTGGGAAGGGCCCGCTTGTCTCCAGCTGAGCGGCAGCGCAGGATGCGGTCGGGGGCATGCCTGTATTGCGGGGAACCCGGTCACCTTTTGGCCACCTGCCCGGCCCGACCAAAAGGCAGGGCTCACCAGTAGCTGCGGGGATACTGGTGAGTCAAGTGTCCGTCTCTCCTGTTCCCCGTATGCAGTTTAAGGCCACCCTGTGCTGGGATCAGGAGACCCTGCCCCTGGTGGCTTTAGTGGACTCTGGGGCTGATGAGAACTTCATCGACGCCAGCCTCGCCTCACAAGCCGGTCTCGCCATGGAGCCCTTAGCTGCTCCCCTGGACGCCAACGCCTTGGATGGCAGACTTCTGGCTCGGGTCACCCACCAGACCAAGCCTTTACTCCTCATCCTCTCCGGCAACCACCTGTGAGCAGATCCGGTTCCATGTCATCTCGTCACCCCATGCACCCATCATCCTCGGTTACCCCTGGCTCCATTTTGCCTTTCCACGTGTCTGCAGTCTGCTCTTTCCCCAACAGAGGGCTTAGCCGCTCCATCGCTGCCCGAGCCCCTGGACCTAACCACCATTCCATCTGTTTACCATGACCTGGGGGAGGTCTTCAGTAAACAGCAGGCCCTCTCACTGCCTCCTCATCGTCCCTACGACTGTGCCATAGACCTCCTCCCGGGAGCCACTCTACCGTCCAGCCGTCTCTACAACCTATCACGTCCGGAAACGGAGACCATGGAGGGTTACATCAGGGACTCTCTGGCTGCGGGTATCATCAGGCCCTCCTCATCCCCGGTAGGAGCAGGGTTCTTTTTTGTGTCGAAGAAAGACCTGTCTCTCCGCCCCTGCATTGACTTCCGGGGTCTGAACAATATCACCATAAAAAATAAATATCCTCTTCCCTTGATAAACTCTGCTTTTGAGCCCCTGCAGGACGCCACGGTGTTTTCTAAGTTGGACCTTCGAAACGCCTACCACCTGGTGAGGATTCGGGAAGGGGATGAATGGAAGACGGCGTTTAATACTCCGGTGGGACACTTCGAGTATTTAGTTATGCCCTTCGGACTGACCAACGCCCCCGCCGTCTTCCAAGCCCTGGTTAACGACGTCCTCCGGGACTTCCTGAATCGTTCCGTGTTTGTGTATATTGACGACATCCTCATCTTCTCCCGCAGCCTCGAGGAGCACGTCCAGCACGTTCGCCAGGTGTTACAGCGCCTGCTGGAGAACAGGTTGTTCGTAAAGGCAGAGAAGTGCGAATTCCACGCCAGTTCGGTGAGCTTCCTGGGCTACATTATTGAGCGCGGGCAGGTGCGACCGGACCCAGGCAAGATCCAAGCTGTGGTCGAGTGGCCTACGCCCACGTCCCAGAAACAACTACAGCGCTTCCTTGGCTTCGCCAATTTTTATCGTCGTTTTATTAGGGACTACAGTCGCATCGCTGCCCCGCTGACCAAGCTCACCTCTCCGGCACTCCCCTTCACCTGGACCCCCGAGGCGGGACGGGCCTTCACTGAGCTGAAGAAGCGCTTCACGTCCGCACCCATCCTGGTCCACCCCGACCCCTCGCGCCAGTTCGTCGTGGAGGTGGATGCCTCTGACACGGGGGTCGGGGCGGTCCTCTCCCAACGATCCAGCTCGGACCAGAAACTCCATCCCTGCGCCTTCCTGTCTCGTCGTCTGTCGCCCGCCGAACGGAACTACGACGTAGGCAACCGGGAGTTGCTGGCCGTGAAGCTGGCCTTGGAGGAGTGGAGACACTGGCTGGAGGGGGCCGAACTTCCTTTTGTGGTCTGGACAGACCACAAAAACCTTGCCTACCTCCAGTCAGCCAAGCGCCTCAACTCCCGTCAGGCTCGTTGGGCCTTGTTCTTTGGACGTTTTTCTTTTATCCTCACCTATCGCCCTGGATCCCGCAACACTAAGCCGGACGCTCTCTCCCGCCTGCATGTCTCCCAGGAGGCTCCGGCCAACCCGGACACCATCCTCCCGTCTTCCTGCGTGGTGGCTGCTGTTACCTGGGAAATCGAGGCGACGGTGAGGCAAGCCCAGCAGACCCAGCCCGACCCAGGTAACGGCCCCCCTAACCGTTTGTTTGTTCCCAACTCTGTCCGCTCCCAGGTCCTCCAGTGGGGTCACATGTCCCGGTTGGCCTGCCATCCGGGAATGGGCCGCACGCTGTCGCTCCTCAGAGGACACTTTTGGTGGCCGACCATGGAGGCCGACACCCGCACCTTCGTCGCCGCTTGCACAGTGTGTGCGCGTGGCAAGACCTCCCACCGGCCCCCGGCTGGCCTGCTCCGCCCCCTACCTGTTCCCAGTCGCCCCTGGTCCCACATCGCACTCGACTTCGTCACCGGACTACCCCCGTCTCAAGGTAACACCACCATACTCACCATCGTCGACCGTTTTTCAAAGACTGCACACTTTGTTGCTCTCCCCAAACTCCCCACAGCCCATGAGACGGCCGAGCTGCTTACCCTTCATGTCCTTCGCCTCCATGGGATTCCCTCGGACATCGTGTCAGACCGGGGGCCACAATTCATCTCCCAGGTGTGGAGGTCTTTCTGCCTGGCCCTGGGAGCCTCGGTGAGCCTCTCCTCCGGATTCCATCCCCAGACCAACGGCCAAACGGAGCGGGCTAACCAAGACCTGGAGTCCGCGCTCCGCTGCGTCGCCGCTCGCAACCCCTCCTCCTGGAGCTCCCAGCTACCGTGGGTAGAGTATGCCCATAACTCGCTCCCCAGTGCAGCCATGGGGAGGTCACCATTTGAGGCCTCCTTGGGCTATCAACCTCCCCTGTTCCCAGCCCAGGAGGAGGAGATCGCGGTTCCATCTGTTCAGGCCCACCTACGTCGTTGCCGTCGGATTTGGAGGGAGACACGCTCCGCGCTCCTCCGCACTGCCGACCGCAACCGACGCCTGGCCGACCGTCACCGGACCCCGGCTCCGGAGTATTGCCCAGGTCAGAGAGTTTGGTTGTCCTCAAGGGATATTCCCCTTAGGGTCACCTCAAAGAAAC
>JAXDDX010000287.1:45000-57500 GCA_034670405.1 Hoplostethus atlanticus | reverse complement strand
AAAGTGGCAATGCTCAGCAGAAATGTGCAAAATAACAGGTTCACACTATTTACAATAAACCAACACACTATTTACAATGTCAGTTATTAAGAGCTCTATATAAAAAAACAACACAATATTTACAATAAGAGCACTTTATAAAAAAATATAGTAAAAAAAGGGAAAATTGTATGTGTAATATAAATTATAAATTATGTGTAGTCTTACCTAAGTGTGTGAGTGTGTGTGTGCATAAGAGGGGCAGTGTGTGTGTCTTGGTGGGGGCCCTGGTGAGGTCGGAGTTCACAGTCCTGATGGCCTGAGGAAAGAAACTCCGTCTCAGTCTCTCTGTTTTTGCAGCGTGACTACGGAGGCGCTTGCCTGACCGCAGCAGCTGAAACAGTCCGTTGTTGGGGTGGTGAGGATCCTTCATGATCCTGCAGGCTCTGGTTCTGCACCTCCTGGTGTACAAGTCCTGCAGGGTGGGGAGTGTAATTCCAATAGTGCGCTCGGCCGAACGCACTACTCTCTGCAGAGCCTTCCTGTCCTGAGCGGAGCTGCTGCCAAACCAGGCAGTGATGCTTCCTGTCAGGATGCTCTCCACAGCTCCAGAGTAGAAGGACTGAAGGATCCTCCGGGAGACTTTGAATTTCCTCAGTTGCCTGAGGTGGTAAAGGCGCTGCCTCGCCTTTCTCACCAGAGTGTCAGTGTGTGTGGACCATGTCAGATCTTCGGTGAATTATATTATATTATATTATATTATATTAACATTATCAATTACAGTATCCACAATAATCTTCATATCTCTTCTTCAATCCAATATCTCTCATCCTCTCAGTAAAACATCTGAAGTACTTGAACTGTTTCAGCTGAGCCTGAAACGTTTGTTAGCTGTCCTGAACCAAATAGTTTAACAAATATTAAAGTAAGTACTGATGAACAGCAACATGTTTCTTATGATTATGGTCCAATCGGATTGACCAATTGATCGGATTCCTTGGCTGAATATGAACTTTACACAACAGCACCACTGCTCTGTTCATGATCAATGACATTTAATAATTTTGGTTTTAAACCTTAAACCTCTTAACAACCAAACGTTACGTCTTCATGTTTTTTCTTGAAACTGTAAACAACCGGAGCTTTTTAAAGTTGAATGACATGTAATAATTTGGTTTGTTTGTGAAAACCAAACCAAAAGTCAAACCTCTATTCCATTTGAATGACATTTTAGCTTATTTACTTGAGAAAAAAACAAGAAACTGTGTTATAATCACACTTGGTTAACAGACCAAACTGGAACTATAGATGTTGTTGTCTGTCCTCGGTAGAGCTGAAGCCAGTCAGTCAGTCATAGCGCTAATCAGATATGACACCGAAAAATAACCAGGGATAATTATGATTCCAGAGTAATTTCACAGCCACACTGACGGGCTGTCAGTAAAACTAGAAAAGACAGCACACACACACACACACACACACACACACACTCATTAGGTTTCCATGACCTCTTGTCAAGAGTGATGGGAGGTTTCACTCTGAAATCTGAATTAAATGTTTAACAAAAGACAGACAATATAATAATAGTAATAGTAATAATAATAATAACAGCCTGGAAACAGATAGGAGACACATCCACACACACAGACAGACTCATTCATGTACTCTCACTCAGACAGACATGACCAATCAGCAGACAGGAGCAGGTAGACCAGGACAAGTAGGCTAACTGCTAAATGCCCGTCAACAGGAACCTGAGCTAAAGTGAGCTAAAAGGTGTGACAACAATACCTGAAAAACAGATAATAGCAAAACATCATGGAATGGAAAAAAAGTCAAATAAACAGTAAAATGTGAGGTTATAAAAATGTGTTTTTAGCATTGACATGAAACATGAACTGAGGGAGCTATGGGGATGATAGATTGAGAGACATCCAACATAGACATTCCCTGAGTGTCAAGGCTACTCAAGTCAACTTGAGATTTACAGGGAGATACAGCTGCATGTCATCGGCATAACAGTGAAAAAGAGACATTATGCCTATGAATAAAGTGGCCAAGAAGGAGCATATAAATACAAAACAAAGTAGGACCAAGGTCGGAGCCTTGGGGTACCCCATGGGTAGATACTACACCTAACCCTAACCCTAACCCACTTTACACTACAGGACCAAACAGGGATAGCCTGCTTTACACCACAGGACTGTACAACCCTTACCCTGGTCTAAATCTAATCCTGATTTCAGTCTTAACCCTAAACCCAGTTTATAATCCTGCATTACCTCCTAGTAGAAGTGAGGAGTGGCAAAATGTCCTCACTGCAGGATGTTTGTAATTTCTATCGTTGTGAGGACATCTGGTCCTCTCAGGATATAAATACAAGTACACACACACACACACACACACACACATTGTGCACTCTACATTAAGTATGCAGGGATTGCTGCTGTGATAATCTCCATCTGTCAGTGTGAAGCCTGATGACCAGCAGCATGAGTCTCATGTAAACTCCCTCACCTCTGCTAAGAAGGGGAAGCATCTTTAAAGACGACAGCTCTCCGTCTTTATTTTAACCTCCGTTCATGTTTGTTGATGCAGGCTCTATTATGGGATGTTCCCTGGACGTGGACGAGGAGGAGAGCGTCTGCCAGGAGAGCAGCAGTTTAAATCTGGAGTGATCAGATGTTGGCATCATGCAGCCATTAGCTGATGCAAATGAGAGAAGAGCTGGCACACACACACACACACACACACACACACACACACACACATACACACACACACACACAGACATGTATATATACACAACCACTCACACACATCATAGACACACACACATGCAGGCAACCACACAACCTAACATATGGACTGAAGGCTGTTTGTGCCTTCACCTTGCTATTCTTTATCATGTCTCTCTCTCTCTCTGATAGTCCCTCTCTCTCTCTCTGATGGTCTCTCTCTCTCTCTCTCTCTCTCTCTGATGGTCTCTCTCTCTCTCTGATGGTCTCTCTCTCTCTCTCTCTCTCTCTCTGATGGTCTCTCTCTCTCTCTCTGATGGTCTCTCTCTCTCTCTCTCTCTCTCTCTCTCTCTCTGATGGTCTCACTCTCTCTCTCTCTCTGATAGTCTCTCTCTCTCTCTCTCTCTCTGATAGTGTTCTGGTGTGATAGTCACTAATGGAAACTGGCAGCTGCAGCCAAATCAAACTAAATGACTGAAAATAACAGAAAAACAACAGTCATCTATATAGTCAGTAACTATACATCATCTATATAGTCAGTAACTATACATGTCATCTATATAGTCAGTAACTATACATCATCTATATAGACAGTAACTATACATGTCATCTATATAGTCAGTAACTATACATCATCTATATAGACAGTAACTATACATCATCTATATAGACAGTAACTATACATCATCTATATAGACAGTAACTATACATGTCATCTATATAGTCAGTAACTATACATCATCTATATAGACAGTAACTATACATCATCTATATAGACAGTAACTATAAATCATCTATATAGTCAGTAACTATACATCATCTATATAGACAGTAACTATACATCATCTATATAGACAGTAACTATACATCATCTATATAGACAGTAACTATAAATCATCTATATAGACAGTAACTATACATCATCTATATAGACAGTAACTATACATCATCTATATAGTCAGTAACTATACATGTCATCTATATAGTCAGTAACTATACATCATCTATATAGACAGTAACTATAAATCATCTATATAGACAGTAACTATACATCATCTATATAGACAGTAACTATACATGTCATCTATATAGTCAGTAACTATACATGTCATCTATACAGTCAGTAACTATACATGTCATCTATATAGTCAGTAACTATACATCATCTATATAGACAGTAACTATAAATCATCTATATAGACAGTAACTATAAATCATCTATATAGACAGTAACTATACATCATCTATATAGACAGTAACTATACATCATCTATATAGACAGTAACTATAAATCATCTATATAGACAGTAACTATACATCATCTATATAGACAGTAACTATAAATCATCTATATAGACAGTAACTATACATCATCTATATAGACAGTAACTATAAATCATCTATATAGACAGTAACTATACATCATCTATATAGACAGTAACTATACATCATCTATATAGACAGTAACTATAAATCATCTATATAGACAGTAACTATACATGTCATCTATATAGTCAGTAACTATACATCATCTATATAGACAGTAACTATACATCATCTATATAGTCAGTAACTATACATGTCATCTATACAGTCAGTAACTATACATGTCATCTATATAGTCAGTAACTATACATCATCTATATAGACAGTAACTATAAATCATCTATATAGACAGTAACTATAAATCATCTATATAGACAGTAACTATACATCATCTATATAGACAGTAACTATACATCATCTATATAGACAGTAACTATAAATCATCTATATAGACAGTAACTATACATCATCTATATAGACAGTAACTATAAATCATCTATATAGACAGTAACTATACATCATCTATATAGACAGTAACTATAAATCATCTATATAGACAGTAACTATACATCATCTATATAGACAGTAACTATACATCATCTATATAGACAGTAACTATACATCATCTATATAGACAGTAACTATACATGTCATCTATATAGTCAGTAACTATACATCATCTATATAGACAGTAACTATACATGTCATCTATATAGTCAGTAACTATACATGTCATCTATATAGTCAGTAACTATACATCATCTATATAGTCAGTAACTATACATGTCATCTATATAGTCAGTAACTATACATCATCTATATAGACAGTAACTATACATCATCTATATAGACAGTAACTATACATCATCTATATAGACAGTAACTATACATGTCATCTATATAGTCAGTAACTATACATGTCATCTATATAGTCAGTAACTATACATCATCTATATAGACAGTAACTATACATGTCATCTATATAGTCAGTAACTATACATCATCTATATAGTCAGTAACTATACATGTCATCTATATAGTCAGTAACTATACATCATCTATATAGTCAGTAACTACATCATCTATATAGACAGTAACTATACATGTCATCTATATAGTCAGTAACTATACATGTCATCTATATAGTCAGTAACTATACATCATATATCATCTATATCTGTTTTTCTAACAACAGAGAAGAGCTGAATTGTTTTCCAGACTAAACTGCCAGGTAGGAAATCTGCTGAAAGCTAAAAGATTAAAACTTTCTCTGCACCTCTTTATTTCTGTTGCTGTCAAACCACTAAAATTAGGAAACGTGTTGCTGATGAGAACCACCCCTTCTCTCAAAGTGCTCGTCATTAGAGGCTCTCTGTAGTCATTAGAAGAGCTGAGCTGACAGCTCCTGTGGAGGAGGACAGCCAAGGCAGAACATCTGAACCTTCTGCTGCATCTGTCAACCTCAGCTCTCAGACTTCACTGTCAAACGCTCCTTCAAACACTAACATGATGCCTTGGCAGAAAACTTTCTACGCTTTTCCCCTGATATGTACTTCTATCACTTCCTACCATCCGTGATTACATTACATTACATTACAGTCATTTAGCAGACGCTTTTATCCAAAGCGACTTACAATAAGTGCATTCAACATAGGTAGGCAAGAAAACTACTAGTCACCAGAAATCGTAAGTGCATTTCCTTCCTAAACAAGCAACTAAGAGCATAACTAGTGTTAAGGTAAGAGTGCAATAAGTTAGCAACCTACTATATCTTAAACAAATGAGACAAATGAGACAAATAAGAGAATCAAATAACAAGAGCTAAGACAAATAAGTGAACCAAATAAGCAAGAGCTAAGACAAATAAGTGTATCAAATGAACAAGAGCCAATAAACAAGAGCTCAGACACATAATTGACGACAAATAGGCAAGGCTAAGAGGAAGAGTCAGGGTAGTGTTTCCTGAAGAGGTGGGTTTTCAGCCTGCGGCGAAAGATGGGCAGCGACTCTGCTGTCCTGACATCAGTGGGGAGTTCATTCCACCACTGCGGGGCCAGGACAGAGAAGAGCCGTGACCGTGTAGATCGGCCGCAGGGCCTCTGAGCGACGGGGACAACCAGTCGCCTCGAGGCAGCAGAGCGAAGTGGTCGGGCGGGGGTGTAAGGCTTGACCATAGCCTGGAGGTAAGAAGGAGCTGTTCCTTTCACTGCCCTATAGGCTAGCACCAGGGTCTTGAACTGGATGCGAGCCGCTACAGGGAGCCAGTGTAGAGAACGGAGAAGGGTAGTTGTATGGGAGAACTTGGGGCGGTTGAACACCAGACGAGCTGCAGCTTTCTGAACAAGCTCCAGAGGTCTGATGGCAAACGCCGGGGCACCAGCAAGGAGGGAGTTGCAGTAGTCCAGGCGGGAGATGACAAGAGCCTGGATGAGCACCTGCGCTGCCTTGTCAGTGAGGAAGGGGCGAATCCTCCTGATGTTGTAGAGGAGGAATCTGCAGGAGCGCGTCACTGATGCGATGTTTGCCGAGAACGACAGTCGGTCGTCCAGGGTCACACCCAGATTCCTCGCAGTCCGAGTTGACGTCACCACAGCATTATCAATGGTGATGGCCAGGTCTCGGTGCGGACAGCCCTTCCCCGGGAGGAACATCAGCTCCGTTTTGTCCAGGTTGAGCTTCAGGTGGTGCATCGACATCCACTCCGAGATGTCTGCCAGACACGCAGCAATGCGTGCCTCCACTTGTGTGTCAGAGGGGGGAAATGACAGGATCAGCTGGGTGTCATCTGCATAGCAGTGGTAGGAAAAGTCATGTGAATGGATAACAGAACCAAGAGATGTTGTGTAGAGGGAAAAGAGGAGAGGGCCTAGAACCGAGCCTTGCGGAACCCCAGTAGCGAGCCTGCGTGGTTCTGACACAGACCCTCTCAGCGTCACCTGGTAGGAGCGATCCGTTAGGTAGGATGCAAGCATGGAGAGTGCAGAGCCTGAGACACCCATCCCCTCAAGGGTGGAGAGGAGGATCTGGTGGTTCACCGTGTCAAACGCTGCAGACAGGTCCAGGAGTATCAGGACAGAGGAGAGAGAGTTCGCTCTAGCGGCATGGAGCGACTCCGTCACTGCCAGGAGGGCAGTCTCGGTCGAGTGACCCACTTTGAACCCAGACTGGCGGGGATCCAAGAGGTTGTTCTGGTGGAGGTACAAGGACAGTTGCTTGAAGACAGCACGTTCAAGAGTTTTTGATAGGAAGGGTAGAAGGGAAACCGGTCTGTAGTTCTTGACCTCAGAGGGGTCAAGTGTTGGTTTCTTCAGAAGGGGGGTGACTCTGGCAGTCTTGAAAGCAGAGGGAAAGCATCCAGACACCAGAGACGTGTTGATGAGGTGGGTCAGGAAGGGAAGGAGTTCAGGTGCAGTAGACTGAAGCAGAGTGGATGGTCACGGGCAGGGATGTAGCGGAGGGTAAACCCACCTGAATTTACCACACACACACAGACAGATTGCATTTATGTCCTTGTGTGATTCCTGTTGGAATCTCTTCATAAACGTGATGTGATCAAAAGAGCAGAAATAAACCAGAAAACGTTTTACCAAAGAAAAAAAAGTTTCTGTTTGATACCATTTTCCCTGAGGAAGAGGAAGGAGGGGGAAGAGGGATGTGAACACGTGGAGTTTATTTGAATAGTTGACTCTGTAGATGTAATGAGTGTCTAGGATACTGATCATCTGCTTTCATAGTTTTTATGAATTGTTTACACACATTTTCAGAAGCTACCTAATTTTCTCAAAATTCCAATAAAAAAACAGACAAAATGCAGAACAAATTCAACACCACGTTATGTCTTCTCAAAAACAATAAGCACACTGCATCCTCCACTAGCTCCTCCAGGTCGGCCTCCAGGTCGGCGCCTCCCACTAGCTCCTTCAGGTCGGTGCCTCCCACTAGCTCCTCCAGGTCGGTGCGTCCCGCTAGCTCCTTCAGGTCGGTGCCTCCCGCTAGCTCCTCCTCGTCGGTTCGGTGCGTCCCACTAGCTCCTTCAGATCGGTGCCTACTGCTAGCTCCTTCAGGTCGGTGCCTCCCGCTAGCTTCCCCAGGTCAGTGCGTCCCACTAGCTCCTCCAGGTCGGTGCGTCCCACTAGCTCCTTCAGGTCGGTGCCTCCCGCTAGCTCCTCCTCGTCGGTGCGTCCCACTAGCTCCTTCAGATCGGTGCCTACTGCTAGCTCCTTCAGGTCGGTGCCTCCCGCTAGCTCCCCCAGGTCAGTGCGTCCCACTAGCTCCTCCAGGTCGGTGCGTCACACTAGCTCCTTCAGGTCAGTGTCTCCCGCTAGCTCCTTCAGGTCAGTGTGTCCCGCTAGCTCCTCCAGGTCGGTGCCTCCCGGTAGCTCCTCCAGGTCGGTGCGTCCCACTAGCTCCTCCAGGTCGGTGCGTCCCACTAGCTCCTACAGGTCAGTGCCTCCCACTAGCTCCTACAGGTAGGTGCCTCCCACTAGCTCCTCCAGGTCGGTGCCTCCCACTCCAGGTCGGTGCCTCCCGCTAGCTCCTCCAGGTCGGTGCCTCCCGGTAGCTCCTCCAGGTCGGTGCCTCCCTGCTAGCTCCTCCAGGTCAGTGCGTCCCACTAGCTCCTCCAGGTCGGTGCCTAGCTCCTCCAGGTCGGTGCCTCCCGGTAGCTCCTTCAGGTCGGTGCCTCCCGGTAGCTCCTTCAGGTCGGTGCCTCCCGCTAGCTCCCCCAGGTCAGTGTGTCCCGCTAGCTCCTCCAGGTCAGTGCGTCCCACTAGCTCCTCCAGGTCGGTGCCTAGCTCTTCCAGGTCGGTGCCTCCCGGTAGCTCCTTCAGGTCGGTGCCTCCCGCTAGCTCCCCCAGGTCAGTGCGTCCCACTAGCTCCTCCAGGTCGGTGCGTCCCACTAGCTCCTTCAGGTCGGTGCCTCCCGCTAGCTCCTCCAGGTCAGTGCATCCCACTAGTTCCTCCAGGTCGGTGCCTCCCGGTAGCTCCTCCAGGTCGGTGCGTCCCACTAGCTCCTCCCGGTTGCCTTCAGCTCCAACACAGGTCAGCTTCTGGCCCGAAGCTAGCAGGACAGGTCTCCAGCTGCCGGTCCACTCCTGTCTCCACTCCTTCCTCTCCACTGGAAGACAAACACAGTTAAAAAGGTTCTGGATGCAGGGAGAACCAGCCACCAGTTTGATTCTCTCCTGCATCCAGCCCATCCTGCCTTTTTCTGCAATGTTGCATCCATTCATCTCCAAAACAGGAGAATCACCTTTGACCCTCTGCTCTGATTTGGAATTGAACAATTTAGCAACCAGTGTTTGTACCTGCAGCAGCCCGGTGGCAGACTCAATACCCTGGTCTTCTGTGGAGTTTCTCCGGTTTCCTTGCACAGTCCAAAGACATGCAGTCAGGTGGATTGAAGACTAAATGAGTGTAGGTTTGTCAGTGCGGTTACCCTGTGATGGACTGGCGACCTGTCCATCACAAATGATTCAGAATTGAAATCTGACAGAAGAGCAGAAATGTTCTTGTGTTTGGTCCACGACTGTCAGAACAATAAAACCAGCAGTGAGAAAACACCAACAAGCAAATGTGAATATAATCATTTATTTACTCTAATGCAAGAAATGTACAAGTAAGTTCTCTCAAGGTATAAAATTTGTCTTAAATAATCCTGGTTCCATTTCATGTAAATGCATTCCTCATTATTTAGTTAAAAACCCTGAAGACAATTTGACACCACAGACAACCAAATATTGAGATAGTACAATAATAGTAGTAGTTAGCAATACCCGTCCAGCAGTTTGCAACCTGACTTTGAGTTCTTACAACATCTATTAAGGGTATTGCTCTGCAGTATTTCTTTTTTTGATTTTTATGGCCTTTTTATAAAAAAAAAGAAAGAAAAATATTTGAAAATTGTGACACAAAATAAGCCGTTCTGAAATGATATAGATTATGTACATCAAGGATAAGTTGATTAGAAGGCATTGGTTGCAGCTACGAGCTGCTAGAGTTGCTTCAGCATTTGGTTCTGTTATCGTTGCTGTTCTTGTCTTGCTGTTGTCACAACTGTTGTAGATGTTGCTGCTGTTGTTGATGCTTTTCATGTTGTTGCATTGTCATTGCTGTTGTCATAACTGTTGCAGTTGTTGCTTTTCCTATTGTGTTGCCATTGCAGATGCTGCAACTGTTGCAGTTCTATTTGTTGCTGTTGTCATTGCATTTGCTGTTCTCATATTGCAACTGTTGCTGGTGTTACTGTTGCTGTAGTTGTTGTCACTGTTAGTGCCATTATTGCCATAGCTACTATTCCTGTTGTTGCTGTATCTGCTGGTTGCCACAGTCTGTGGTTGGTGGTCAGTCTGTGGTTGGTGGTGAGTCTGTGGTCAGTCTGTGGTTGGTGGTGAGTCTGTGGTTGGTGGTCAGTCTGTGGTTGGTGGTGAGTCTGTGGTCAGTCTGTGGTTGGTGGTGAGTCTGTGGTTGGTGGTCAGTCTGTGGTTGGTGGTTGGTGGTGAGTCTGTGGTTGGTGGTCAGTCTGTGGTTGGTGATCAGTCTGTGGTTGGTGGTCAGTCTGTGGTTGGTGGTGAGTCTGTGGTTGGTGGTTGGTGGTCAGTCTGTGGTTGGTGGTCAGTCTGTGGTTGGTGGTTGGTGGTCAGTCTGTGGTTGGTGGTCAGTCTGTGGTTGGTGGTTGGTGGTCAGTCTGTGGTTGGTGGTGAGTCTGTGGTTGGTGGTCAGTCTGTGGTTGGTGGTTGGTGGTGAGTCTGTGGTTGGTGGTCAGTCTGTGGTTGGTGGTTGGTGGTCAGTGTGTGGTTGGTGGTCAGTCTGTGGTTGGTGGTTGGTGGTCAGTCTGTGGTTGGTGGTCAGTCTGTGGTTGGTGGTGAGTCTGTGGTTGGTGGTCAGTCTGTGGTTGGTGGTCAGTCTGTGGTTGGTGGTGAGTCTGTGGTTGGTGGTCAGTCTGTGGTTGGTGGTCAGTCTGTGGTTGGTGGTGAGTCTGTGGTTGGTGGTCAGTCTGTGGTTGGTGGTTGGTGGTCAGTCTTTGGTGGTCTGTGGTCTGGATGAAGAGTAACTGATGATAAATAAACCTGAGGCTGATGAAGGGAGGGACTCTGTGGAGAGAGAGAGAGAGAGAGAGGGAGAGGGAGAGGGAGAGAGAGAGAGGGGGGAGGGAGGAAGGGAGAGAGAGAGATATATTAATATAACATTACAGTTTGTCAGTATAACAGTCAGTATATCAGTCTACCTGTCTACCTGCCTGTCTACCTGCTAGGGATGCTCGCTGAGTCCCTCCCAAGGTTTCTAACATTTTATTCCTAAAAGGTTTCATGGGAGTTTCTCCTCGTCCTCTGGGGGTCGAAGGTCATGTATTGTTTCCCTAAGGTGGCGTTGTGAAGCTCCTTGAGACAGACAGACAGACAGACAGACAGACAGACAGACAGACAGACAGAACTGTGATCAAGGGATTAATAAATGATACCTGATTTGATATTTGACCGAAGACAGTCAAGACCAAAATTAACCTCCGACCTGCATAGAATGCTGTCGTTGTTTTTTTGTCGTTTAGGCCTGTTTATTTACAGCTGAGTAATAGGGAACGATGAAGAAGTCGTTGCCATGGTAGCGGTATATATCCTATATTCCACTGCTATTGACCAATCAGAGGGCTGGATTCAACCTATCCATTTTATATTAGTCAGTAGTCAGTCAATATAACAGTAAGTCCTCAGTGTTAAGTGTGTTTGTGTGTGTGTGTGTGTGTGTAACTGACGATGATGTTGTATCCTAATTGGGTAAAGTGTGAATGTAAATGGGGTGGTCCTAATAGACACCCCCCCCCCCCCCCCCCCCCGTTATGCATAATGAGCTCGTTAAGCCCGTCTTCCCCCAACCGCTTCATAAAACCCACTTAATGCCGCTCTGCAGCCGGCTGCCACTGCAAACAAACACCACAACCTGCAGAGTCTGAAGTGGTTGTTGCCCCCCCCCATTAGCTTAGTCATTAGCTTCTCTATTAACCCCCCCCCCCCCCTTAAGCAACTGCGTTAACGGGAGGGAGAGGCTGTAATTAGGCCGGCTGTGGAGGCCTCCCCCCGCAGTGAAAACATATTAATTATACATGGAGGAGGGAGAGCTGGCCCGACGTGGTATGAAGAGGAAGGAGGATTACTTCACGGATATCAAATATTAGCACACGGTGTTAGCCTACTTCACCACGCCGCGCCACGCCTCGGGATCCATCCGCCTCACGGCTTCAAAGAAACCCTGTGAGGAGGTTTTACTTGACAAGTACTTGAAATAACTACATGCAAATCGTTGTGCTGGCAAACTTAAATCGGCCAAACAGCCGAAGAGGCGTTTCCTGCAGCTACCAAAGAAACTGGTCGTTTCCCGACAGGCGGGTCGGTGAATAAAACAACAGGGTTACAATTTATTTTTCCCTGGAAATTCACCGAACACCGAACAAGATCAAGAACA
>JAXDDX010000287.1:32500-40000 GCA_034670405.1 Hoplostethus atlanticus | reverse complement strand
GCTGATTGTGGGACCGGCTAGACATAGACACTTATTTGAGAATAGTACTCTAAACTTTGATAGTTGTGTAATCTCCCAGAGCCCATACGTTAAAAACCTTGGGGTAAAATTCGATCCTACCCTCTCATTCGAGTTGCACATTAAGGAGATCACTAAAACAGTGTTTTATCATCTTCGCAATATTTCCAAGATTCGACCCATGCTAACAGAGGCAGACGCATAAATTTTACTGATCAGATCTGATCAAACCTTATAAACCGCCAGGCGCCCTCAGATCTCAGGACGCTGGCTACCTGTCTATCCCAGCAGTCAAAAAGAAAACTGCAGGTAACAGAGCCTTTCTCTTACCGGGCTCCCTATCTATGGAACAGTCTGCCTGCCTCAAGTCAGAGAGGCAGGCTCTATCGAAGTCTTTAAGTCAAGGCTAAAAACCCATTTATTCTCTCTGTCATTTGACCAGCCTTGAGGGAGTGGCTCAGTCTCTTCTCAGAGTAAGGCTAGACCAGTTAGCTCATCCTAGATCAGGGTCCTGCCGATGGATACTAGCATCCTGCCTACAGGTCCTATTCTCCTGGTCTACCTGCTCCTGTCCTCTGATTGGTCATGTTTGTCTGTGTGAGTGAGAGTGTGTATGGGTGTGTGTGTGTGAGTCTCCTATCTGTTCCAGCCTGTCAGGGTTTGTGTGGGTGAGTCTCCTATCTGTTCCAGCCTGTCAGGGTGTGTGTGGGTGAGTCTCCTATCTGTTCCAGCCTGTCAGGGTGTGTGTGGGTGTGTCTCCTATCTGTTCCAGGCTGTCAGGGTGTGTGTGGGTGAGTCTCCTATCTGTTCCAGCCTGTCAGGGTGTGTGTGGGTGAGTCTCCTATCTGTTCCAGCCTGTCAGGGTTTGTGTGGGTGAGTCTCCTATCTGTTCCAGCCTGTCAGGGTGTGTGTGGGTGAGTCTCCTATCTGTTCCAGCCTGTCAGGGTGTGTGTGGGTGTGTCTCCTATCTGTTCCAGCCTGTCAGGGTGTGTGTGGGTGAGTCTCCTATCTGTTCCAGGCCTGTCAGGGTGTGTGTGGGTGAGTCTCCTATCTGTTCCAGCCTGTCAGGGTGTGTGTGGGTGTGTCTCCTATCTGTTCCAGGCTGTCAGGGTGTGTGTGGGTGAGTCTCCTATCTGTTCCAGCCTGTCAGGGTGTGTGTGGGTGTGTCTCCTATCTGTTCCAGGCTGTCAGGGTGTGTGTGGGTGAGTCTCCTATCTGTTCCAGCCTGTCAGGGTGTGTGTGGGTGAGTCTCCTATCTGTTCCAGCCTGTCAGGGTGTGTGTGTGTGTGTCTCCTATCTGTTCCAGGCTGTCAGGGTGTGTGTGGGTGAGTCTCCTATCTGTTCCAGGCTGTCAGGGTGTGTGTGGGTGAGTCTCCTATCTGTTCCAGCCTGTCAGGGTGTGTGTGGGTGAGTCTCCTATCTGTTCCAGGCTGTCAGGGTGTGTGTGGGTGTGTCTCCTATCTGTTCCAGGCTGTCAGGGTGTGTGTGGGTGAGTCTCCTATCTGTTCCAGCCTGTCAGGGTGTGTGTGGGTGAGTCTCCTATCTGTTCCAGCCTGTCAGGGTGTGTGTGGGTGAGTCTCCTATCTGTTCCAGTCTGTCAGGGTGTGTGTGGGTGAGTCTCCTATCTGTTCCAGGCTGTCAGGGTGTGTGTGGGTGAGTCTCCTATCTGTTCCAGCCTGTCAGGGTGTGTGTGGGTGAGTCTCCTATCTGTTCCAGCCTGTCAGGGTGTGTGTGGGTGTGTGTGGGTGAGTCTCCTATCTGTTCCAGCCTGTCAGGGTGTGTGTGGGTGAGTCTCCTATCTGTTCCAGCCTGTCAGGGTGTGTGTGGGTGAGTCTCCTATCTGTTCCAGCCTGTCAGGGTGTGTGTGGGTGTGTCTCCTATCTGTTCCAGGCTGTCAGGGTGTGTGTGGGTGAGTCTCCTATCTGTTCCAGCCTGTCAGGGTGTGTGTGGGTGAGTCTCCTATCTGTTCCAGCCTGTCAGGGTGTGTGTGGGTGAGTCTCCTATCTGTTCCAGCCTGTCAGGGTGTGTGTGGGTGAGTCTCCTATCTGTTCCAGGCTGTCAGGGTGTGTGTGGGTGAGTCTCCTATCTGTTCCAGCCTGTCAGGGTGTGTGGGTGTGTGGGTGAGTCTCCTATCTGTTCCAGCCTGTCAGGGTGTGTGTGGGTGTGTCTCCTATCTGTTCCAGGCTGTCAGGGTGTGTGTGGGTGAGTCTCCTATCTGTTCCAGGCTGTCAGGGTGTGTGTGGGTGAGTCTCCTATCTGTTCCAGCCTGTCAGGGTGTGTGTGGGTGAGTCTCCTATCTGTTCCAGGCCTGTCAGGGTGTGTGTGGGTGAGTCTCCTATCTGTTCCAGCCTGTCAGGGTGTGTGTGGGTGTGTCTCCTATCTGTTCCAGGCTGTCAGGGTGTGTGTGGGTGAGTCTCCTATCTGTTCCAGCCTGTCAGGGTGTGTGTGGGTGAGTCTCCTATCTGTTCCAGCCTGTCAGGGTGTGTGTGGGTGAGTCTCCTATCTGTTCCAGCCTGTCAGGGTGTGTGTGGGTGAGTCTCCTATCTGTTCCAGCCTGTCAGGGTGTGTGTGGGTGTGTCTCCTATCTGTTCCAGGCTGTCAGGGTGTGTGTGGGTGAGTCTCCTATCTGTTCCAGCCTGTCAGGGTGTGTGTGGGTGAGTCTCCTATCTGTTCCAGGCTGTCAGGGTGTGTGTGGGTGAGTCTCCTATCTGTTCCAGCCTGTCAGGGTGTGTGTGGGTGAGTCTCCTATCTGTTCCAGGCTGTCAGGGTGTGTGTGGGTGAGTCTCCTATCTGTTCCAGGCTGTCAGGGTGTGTGTGGGTGAGTCTCCTATCTGTTCCAGCCTGTCAGGGTGTGTGTGGGTGAGTCTCCTATCTGTTCCAGGCTGTCAGGGTGTGTGTGGGTGAGTCTCCTATCTGTTCCAGGCTGTCAGGGTGTGTGTGGGTGAGTCTCCTATCTGTTCCAGGCTGTCAGGGTGTGTGTGGGTGAGTCTCCTATCTGTTCCAGCCTGTCAGGGTGTGTGTGGGTGAGTCTCCTATCTGTTCCAGCCTGTCAGGGTGTGTGTGGGTGAGTCTCCTATCTGTTCCAGCCTGTCAGGGTGTGTGTGGGTGAGTCTCCTATCTGTTCCAGTCTGTCAGGGTGTGTGTGGGTGAGTCTCCTATCTGTTCCAGCCTGTCAGGGTGTGTGTGGGTGAGTCTCCTATCTGTTCCAGCCTGTCAGGGTGTGTGTGGGTGTGTGTGGGTGAGTCTCCTATCTGTTCCAGCCTGTCAGGGTGTGTGTGGGTGTGTCTCCTATCTGTTCCAGGCTGTCAGGGTGTGTGTGGGTGAGTCTCCTATCTGTTCCAGCCTGTCAGGGTGTGTGTGGGTGAGTCTCCTATCTGTTCCAGCCTGTCAGGGTGTGTGTGGGTGTGTGTGGGTGAGTCTCCTATCTGTTCCAGGCTGTCAGGGTGTGTGTGGGTGAGTCTCCTATCTGTTCCAGCCTGTCAGGGTGTGTGTGGGTGAGTCTCCTATCTGTTCCAGCCTGTCAGGGTGTGTGGGTGTGTGTGGGTGAGTCTCCTATCTGTTCCAGCCTGTCAGGGTGTGTGTGGGTGAGTCTCCTATCTGTTCCAGGCTGTCAGGGTGTGTGTGGGTGAGTCTCCTATCTGTTCCAGCCTGTCAGGGTGTGTGTGGGTGAGTCTCCTATCTGTTCCAGGCTGTCAGGGTGTGTGTGGGTGAGTCTCCTATCTGTTCCAGGCTGTCAGGGTGTGTGTGGGTGAGTCTCCTATCTGTTCCAGCCTGTCAGGGTGTGTGTGGGTGAGTCTCCTATCTGTTCCAGCCTGTCAGGGTGTGTGTGGGTGAGTCTCCTATCTGTTCCAGGCCTGTCAGGGTGTGTGTGGGTGTGTCTCCTATCTGTTCCAGGCTGTCAGGGTGTGTGTGGGTGAGTCTCCTATCTGTTCCAGCCTGTCAGGGTGTGTGTGGGTGAGTCTCCTATCTGTTCCAGCCTGTCAGGGTGTGTGTGGGTGAGTCTCCTATCTGTTCCAGTCTGTCAGGGTGTGTGTGGGTGAGTCTCCTATCTGTTCCAGCCTGTCAGGGTGTGTGTGGGTGAGTCTCCTATCTGTTCCAGGCCTGTCAGGGTGTGTGTGGGTGAGTCTCCTATCTGTTCCAGGCTGCAGCTCAGCAGAGTTGGTGTCTGGTTGGTCCTCCCTCCTATGACGACGCTGACTGAGTTGCCGTTGCTGTGATGCCGCCCCATCAGATCTGGATGTCCCACCAAAATAAACGTTCATATATTGTGTATACGCTGCTTGTCCAAACTCGGCATCTATTGCACGCCCAACCGTCCTGGTAGGGGGATCCCTCTCTGAGTAGCCCCTCCCTCTCTGAGTAGCCCCTCCCTCTCTGAGTAATCCCTCCCTCTCTGAGTAGCCCCTCCCTCTCTGAGTAGCCCCTCCCGAGGTTTGTTCCATTTTTCCCTATAAGGTTTTGTGGGAGTTTTTCCTTGTCCTCTGTGAGGGTCTAAGGCTGGGGGATGTCGTGTACTAATCATTTATTGTTATTGTTGGGCCCTGTGAAGCCCTAGAGACTGGAATGGTGATTAAGGGCTGTACAAATAAATGTGATTTGATTTGATCCATCTGGAAACACGTGACATAAAAGGATCAAATTAAATGGAATCCAATAGACAAGAGCACAAGCACCTGACAGTAAATCTAAAGATCCACACGTTTAGTCAGGGAGCATCAGTACCAGCCAGACCCTGTTGAATACAACACCACCACTCATAGAGGCCTGGACTCCCTCTGAGCCTCGGATGAAACGATGGATTCCCTTAAACCAGATGTTCCTGTATCACGTCTCCCTCTGAATCACATCCTTAATGCTGCCATGTATTATGTTCTCTTTCACCATGAGAGAAAAGACATCTGCCTCCTTTGTCACCGCAACAATGGAATAAAGAGGGGAAGCCTATCGCCGCCATCGACCACGGTTGTATTTGGTATTCTGGATTAGCAGGCAGAGCCGCACAAAAACCCTATTTTACCTTCCTGAAGAAAAGAGATGGAGGGAAGAGGAGAGAGAGACGATTAGGATAACATGCAATACATATGAGAGGAAAGATAGAGAGACATAGAGAGAGGGAGAGAGAGATGACAATCTGACACTAGCAGGGGAATATAGATTCTCTGAGGGTGAAGAGGAGGAGGAGGAGGAGGAGGAGGAGGAGGAGGAGGAGGAGGAGGGGATATGGAAAGGGAAAGAATTGGAAATTAAAGGAGGAGACAGATAAGAGAACTAGGGGGAAAGAGGGCGACACAAACCACATGAAGAAAAAAGAGGAGGAGGAGGAGAGAGAGATGAGGAGGGGAGAGGAGAGAGAAGGTGAAGGGATGGAGGAGAGCACATGAGGAAGAGGAGGAGGAGAGGAAATTAAGAGACGGGTGGAAAGGAGAGAGAAAGGTGGGGAGAGATGTGGAGGAGAATAGAAAGGAGGAGGGATGGAGGCGATTTAGGATGAGACAGCATGTATTGTACTGAAGAAGAAGAAGGAGGAGGAGGGGAGAGAAAGAGGAGAAAGAGGAGGAGGATATAAACAGACAGGAGAAGTGGGAGGAAGAGAGACAGAGAGAGGGGATGATTGTGAGGAGAGGGGGAGGAGGAAGATTGAGAGAACTGGGAGGATGGGAAGCGAGGAAGGAAGGGTGGATAGAAGGAGGGAGGGAAGGATGGATAGAAGGAGGAAGGGAAGGATGGATAGAAGGGTGGAGGGAAGGATGGAGGAAAGGAGGGAGGGAAGGATAGATAGGAGGGAGGGAAGGATGGATAGAAGGAGGGAGGGAAGGATGGATAGAAGGGGGGAGGGAAGGATGGAGGAAAGGATGGATAGAAGGAGGGAGGGAAGGATAGATAGGAGGGAGGGAAGGATGGATAGAAGGAGGGAGGGAAGGATGGATAGAAGGATGGAAGTGACTATTCCAGTGATTCTGGTCTAATAGCTCTGGCCAGCTGTGCTCTGGTGTTTTCCACTTGATAAGGCCAAATGCACTGGTACACACACACACACACACACACACACACACACCACACACACACACACCACAGAGTCAGTAGTCAGACTGTGGTGTCATGTCTGGGTGAACACTGCCCCCTAGTGGCAGACAGACAAACCGTCTGTTGTATTCTATAGGAGAGATTCAAGAGTCAGGACATCAGAACAGGTCAGGACCGGTTCTGAACCAGACTAGGAATGTGTCTAGTTAAAATAACCAGACTAGGAATGTGTCTAGTTAAGATAACCAGACTAGGAATGTGTCTAGTCAACCAGCTCCAACTAGCATGCTGTCTGAATACACATGGTGACAGAGTGGTGCATGTATGTGTGTTGAGTGATGTGTCCTGCTGCCACAGGCAACATGACTAGACTAGACTAACTAGACTAACTAGACTAACTAGACTAGATTTATTCTCCCTCCTCATTGTCATGCATCATCACTCCTCTCTCTCAGCCCTAACCGTCATCTATTCTTCTCCTCCCTCTCTCATCACCCTCTCATCCTCCTCTCTCCTCTCTCCACTGCTATTCGCTGCAAACTGATTACTCCAACTACCCAGGATGCATCAGTCATCCGTGCTTTTCTAATCCATCTCAGACGGAGAGCTGCTGTTCAGAGGTCACACTCAATTCACTTCAGGATTTCATTCAAAATATGAAGGCTGAAAAATGGCATTTTGAAATTTCTGATCTTTAATGGCATTTCAGTATTTATAGTATCCTTGTTATTAACCGGTATCGTGTTAAAAAGTTTCACTACTGTGTCTTAGTGTTACTAGACCCAGACGCAGTGTTGAGAATGATGCATCCCTTTTAGCTGAATGCTTTGAAACAGCTTCTGATAGAATCTCGATTATTTTTAACTACAGGGATCGTTGAAATGAAATGAAATGAAATGTTTCACTACTACAGTATTCCATTACTATTCATTATGGAAACTAAAACAGTGGAGATTATACTCTGAGACACTGAGACAGAACGGGACGGATGTGGAACCAGAAGTACAATTACCTCCAAGCACCAGTAATATAAAATATATTCCGGTATTGTACTGTATTGTATTGTACTGTATTGTACTGTATTGTACTCTCCTGTCCTGTACTGTATTGTCCTGTCGTGACCTGATCTGACCTGACCTGTCCTGTCCTGCCCTGTCCTGTCCTGTCCTGTCTTGTCCTGACCTGTCCTGTCCTGTACTGTATTGTCCTGTCGTGACCTGATCTGACCTGACCTGTCCTGTCCTGTCCTGTCCTGTCCTGTCCTGTACTGTACTGTATTGCCCTGTCCTGTCCTGTCCTGTCTTGTCCTGACCTGTCCTGTCCTGTACTGTATTGTCCTGTCCTGTCCTGTCCTAACCTGACCTGTCCTGTCCTGTCCTGTCCTGTCCTGTCCTGTCCTGTCCTGTCCTGACCTGTCCTGTCCTGTCCTGACCTGTCCTGTTTTGTCCTGTCCTGTCC
>JAXDDX010000287.1:0-22500 GCA_034670405.1 Hoplostethus atlanticus | reverse complement strand
ACACACACACACACACTACATGTAGTTGTAGTGCCAGTCAGCCGTGGCCGACATGTAGGTCAGCAGCATTGAGGCAGGAAGACAACGATCAGAGGCTGTGTGCTACTACTAGTACTACTACTACTACTACTACTACTACTACTACTGCTACTACTAATACTACTAATACAACTACTATTACTACTACTACTGCTACTACTAATACTACTACTACTACTACTACTACTGCTACTACTACTAGTACTACTACTACTACTACTACTGCTACTACTACTACTACTACTACTACTATACTGCTACTACGACTACTACTACACCCCTCCTCCTCCCTCCCCTCCCCTCCTCTCTCTTCCTCACCCCTCCCCCTGTCCCCCTGGGTTCGTCTCCTTTGGGAGTCATGAACAACCGAGCTCAGAGCAACATCACTTAGCACAGCGCTTCTCAACATGGAGGCCAAGAGGATTTACAGACGGTGAAAAACAGATTTACTGTATTTGTATTAAGAATACATATTATAAATACAGACACATTATCACGTTTACAGTCTTTGTAATAAATGTGTTCTAGCCAAGTTCATCCAGGTCAACAGGAAGTGAGATGCTTCACTCCTCTGTAGCTGGACGCTATGAAACTACATCTTTATTGAGCAGTGTGTCATTAATACAATGAGTAGAAGTTATGTTGTTGTACTTCAATATGAATCTTCACATTTTAGCCGCAATGTTAATCCAATATGCTATTAGCTATGTTAGCTAACGTTACTGTATTCTATGTATGTAATATGCTATTAGCTACGTTAGCTAACATTACTGTATTCTATGTATGTAATATGCTATTAGCTACGTTAGCTAACGTTACTGTATTCTATGTATGTAATATGCTATTAGCTATGTTAGCTAACGTTACTGTATTGGCCATAGAAAAGATGAAGCCAGCTGATCAACTAGAGATCAACTTATTGTGAAAACCTACAATAACCGTTATCCTTTTCTGAATAAACTGGTTTTAAGATGACCAGGATGAAGAATGAGAAGCTGTATCCTCTAGCCCATGTTATGTAGCCTATTTTCTAATTCTTTATCATTTGTCATTGTTATTATGTTTTAATTTGACTGAGTGGCTATACATGACTGAGTACAATGATCATAATTTGATCAAATTAACAAAATTGATCCTTTCCTGTAATTGCTTTTTAATAGGCCAGGAATAAGCAGCATGAATGGCTTGAGTAGCACAGCTTCCTGGTGGGCAGTCTTACTGTACTTTATTCATATTGCAGATAAACCAAAGAACCCACTACCAGAACAAGTCACCAAACTACAACTCAAACGTCCGTTCATCCAGGAAGTCTGAAAACACAGTTATGACTGAATTAGACAGAACATGACAGAACTACTGAACTCCTCATCTCCTAATAAAACTGAACACAACAATGAGGCAGCTCTCTTGTTCTCTGTTAATCTAATCTCCTCCGACTCACGTCTACCAAATACACCCTAGACTAATAAACAGGAAGTAAACACAACGTCTCAAAATAGCCCTGCAGCTCTCCGGTATCACAGCCTGGATCACATCCTTACTGTGAGGCCTGTACATCAGAGACCGTCATTTCCTCTGTGGTTTAATGCAGCGGTGGTGTTTGGAGGCAAGTCTCACTCTGTTGAATCACATTAGCTCTTGTTCTGGTCCGACTCCTGGTTCTACTGCAGGGACAAGATGAACAAGAACACGGCTGAAATGACTTGTTGTTCAAACCAAGTCATGCTGCGTCAGACCGAAACAAAGTGACTTTCATTTTCTCTTTTCTGTTGTAGTGGTGGTTTACCGACAGACAGACAGATAGAGACATAGACAGACAGACAGACAGATAGACAGATAGAGACATAGACAGACAGACAGACAGACAGACAGATAGAGACATAGACAGACAGACAGATAGAGACATAGACAGACAGACAGACAGATAGAGACATAGACAGACAGACAGATTGAAACCAGTGAAACACTAAAACTAGCTACTGGCCGCCATGTTGGAAGAGCTGTTATCACCGCTGGGCCCCGCCCTACTGCTGGGCCCCACCCTACCAGCTCCACAGGCGCTGTTCTGTAGCTGACCTCTGACCTCTGACCCCTGACCTCCCAGTGCAGGGGGAGAGACAAACGACTATTCCCCTACAGGGAGAAATAGGTGATAGGAAATAGAATACAAACATAGAGCCAAGCATCGTGTCCCATCAGGAAGAGCTGATAACGTTTTGTTTTCACTCTTCCAAGATGGCGGTGTGACCATTAGTACCTCCAGACATCCCATAACAGGACAGGTCAGAACCAGCAGACTCTACTGATCCCTAACAGGCTGGTGAGTTAGTCTAGTCTACACTAACCAACCAGTCCTGCTCCATTCTAAACCTCTCGTGGGTTTCAGGAAGTACCCGAGTCTTCAGGCGGTTTCCTGTCCTGGTTCGTTTACCGTCTCCACCCGCCGCCTGCAGACGAAGCAGAGGGCAAGATTTCTGATCGGGGCGGTGATGGAGGACGAAGGCCAGCGACCACAGCTCTGTGTGTGTGTGTGTGTGTGTGTGTGTGTGTGTGTGTGTGTGCGTGTGTGTGCGTGTGTGTGTGTGTCTCATGTAATTCGATCACTTTGCATTTACTTGTTTCTGAAATACAAACTTCACGCTGCATGAAGACAGCAGAGCTGCAGAGGGATCACTTCCTTCCTGGGCGTCGGGTGATTGACAGGAAAACACTCGACGGTGAAATGACAATAAAACAGAAACTTTAATTCAACCAAATTAAAGCTTCATGTTTTCCTCCTGGACTGAAAGGGACTGAAGGGACCTGGAGAACTGGCCTGACTCCTCTACGGTTAGTCTGTCAACGAGGTCACTGATGTGGCTCCGCCCACCACACCTCCAGGCCAATCAGCAGGACGTCCTGACAAGCCGCCTGTCTGAACCCAGGCAGACTACGTGGCCTTGAGAGAAAGACGATTCTCCTTCTCTTGCTTCATTAATAATTTGTTTGTTAGTTTTCAGCAGGTCGTCTAAAGTCTTTCCTGTGTGTGTTGTAGTGTGTGGTGAAAGCTGGGTCCTAGGAGCCTCCGGGGGCCTCAACAGGGTCCACAAGGGTCCACAAGGGTCCAGAAGGGTCCCCTTCTGAAACCAACCATCATTATTACTAGAAGTACAGTGAGACACTCGTTCACTCAACACTACACTAACTAGATCATTTCACATTTCACTCCCTTCTACCCACTGAGCTGCACAGGGAATCGAACCTGGTAGTGCCTTGCCCAGGGACCAGATCCAGTCAGGACCAGATCCAGTTAGACCAGATCCAGATCCAGTCAGGACCAGATCCAGTCAGGTATTTTCAGTGTTTTTGGTGAAGAAAACTCTGTCTGTCCTGGACCGTCCCAGCAAGCAGCAGAGGGCCGGTGACCTCAGATTGACCCCCAGGTTGACCCCCAGGTGCCTCTTAACCTGTTAACTAGAACTGACGAGTCACATGACTAGACAGATGAGACAAACTGACTTCTGTTTGATTTACTAGTAGTGCAGCGAAAACCACATCCATCCAACCCCCCGTCCTGCTGAAGTGTCCTTGAGCAATACACTGACTGGCAGCTCCAGACCCTGACCTCTGACCTCTGACCTCTGAACTAGTCACTTCACTAGTGCCCTACCAGGACACGTAGTCTACTAGTCAGTAATAATGATGCCATTAAGGATGTGTTTTAAAATATTGTCTTCGTGCATGTTGGTGGTTGTCCCATCCTATTTACCACCATTAACACATATAAATATAAAATATAAAATATGAATGATTAATTATTGAATATTAAACATCACATATAAAACAAAAAATATTAAATACTAAATATTGAATATTGAATATTAAATATAAAATATACAATATTAAATGAATGCTTTATGGAATACTATAGAATACTATAGAGTACTATAGAATACTATAGAGTAGGACCGTTACAGTACTATAGGAGCACTTTAGAGTCACTATTGATTATTATAGTTATCAGGTCTCTGTGAATCCCAGTGGGAATATTAAAGGATTATTATATAATTATTATAGGAATTCTGTTTTATTGACACGCTGCAAGTTGTTGCTGCATCTGAGCAACTTTGCTACTTTGTATCAACTTTCTGATCAACTTCCTGATCAACGTGGATAAATGAGGAGTAACCGATTATCTGATCACCCGTTACTCTTCTCAAAGTTCACTATCGATCACTTTGACCCGATTGATTACCTGTAGTAATACACATCACTCTTCCCAGCACTGAGTCCCGACTTCCGGATCACTTCTTCTTTCTTCCACCCCGGGGGCAGCGCGGGGCAGTCCATCTTCTTCCTCTCCATGATCATCTAGTGATCGATCCCAGGGGGGATCCCCGATCTGATCAATAAATAACACCAGTAAAGGTCCGGACAGCGTGGGGGTCAATAGAGACGAGCAGCTCGGGCGGCGGGACTCCCTCCCCGTCGTCTGGTTGTTAATTGGTATTGAACAGAATCACAAACCGGTTCGATCCGAACTTCCGTTTCTTTACATCCAATTCTGACAGTTTTCCCTCCGACGGCGGAGCTGCTGCGTGTTAAAACGGCGGTGGCAGTGACGTTGTGAAATATCAGTACATCCCACACACACACACACACACACACACACACACACACACACACTCACACACACGCACACACGAACCGACTAGCCAGAGATGTTCTATTCGAGAAGACGACTCACCGGGCCCGCCTTCCGGTCTTTAAAAATTGGTGTTAATCGTCACCAATCGTCTCCTCCTGCTGTTTAGCCTCAGGAGGAGACATCGCCATAGCAACTGTCACCATAGCGACCGATGCTTGTACAGAAATACTGTTCACCAGCTTTTACATGGCAAATTCTACTTGGTTGGTGATTTCTGATTTCTTCATGTTTTGCCAAAAGTCGAGTGATTCCTGTCTGTGGCTTCATAATCCGAAAATGTATAAATGTATATCCTGTTTATATGATAATAGATATAATATATAAACATAATATATACATTTAATAAATTGTTGAAGCCTACTAATCCTTGCCCTTAATAAAGCTTCGCCAAAACGTTTTCTTCAATAAAAATAATAATCTATCTTTCTGTACACTTAAAGGTCTTAACCACCTCAAATCAACTCTTATTAACTGGTGTTGCCTCTCCTCAGTTGTTTGACCAGTTTTGTCAGTGAATATACATTTAAGGAAATACAGACATCACATTATTAAACCACAGATTATTAAAGCGCCATGACACTCTGACGTAACTAAGAAGGAAACATCTGAAGTCCAGTGTAGGGAACGATGGAGTCACTCCAAATAAAAATCAACAAAATAAATGATTTTTATCACGAGTCATTTTCTGATCACAACTCTGAAAACACCATGACTGTGCTGTGTGGTGCTCACGATCAGGATGACTCAGTTTCCTGCTAAACGAGTCATTTCAGCCTCATTCTGATTCATCTTTGCAATACCATGTAAAGGACCTGGTCTCTCTCTCTCTCTCTCTCTCTCTCTCTCTCTCTCTCTCTCTCTCTCTCTCTCTCTCTCTCTCCCCAACACGACACAGACTCTAGTGTGTTTGCGGTTCCTGGAAATAGATGGAGAGTGATATGTCTTTTCCTTTTTACTCCCCTCTTGTCCGGCCGCCGGTTAACGTCACAGGCCCCGCCCCTCCGGAGCCTCCTGTCACTTCTGGGATCTCCCTCCCTCCCCCCCCCCCTCCCTCCTCTGCAATGTACATTTTTCCAATAATCTTTTCCGATCTAATTTGCCTTTAAAAGCACCGTCGTGTCCGGTACAGATTAACGCTCCTGTCTTGGTCTCAACACACCAAGCCGTGCCGGTAACCGTGCTCCTGTCAGATTAGCGCCTCTGACAGCTGAACCCCGGGAAAAGTCTCGCTCGGCCCACCAGCTCATATGGGAAGTGACCACGTGGTTTCTGGGAACTCCTCTAACACTCTGTGGAAGTTCTCCTTCGTCTTGTGTTTCTTCTCCCAGGTATTTTTCTTTTGATGTGATTGTGAGTCAATAATTCACTAGCAGCTCTAACGTGCAGCTCGGTGTGACGTCACCGACCGCCACTTTAATAAAACGCTTCTTCTTTGGTTCATCCTTCAGTAGCTGGTGCCTGTTTCAGTGTCTCATTCAGTCATAAAGAACTAAAGTTCGCTGCTATCCTGTAAAAAGTACCATGAGTTAAATAAAACACTTTAATAAAAATCTGTACATCTGTTGACTTCATTCTTTAATATGTGTAAAATCTTGAGGATCCAGTGTGAAAAGTGTTTTAATTTAGTCAACAAACGACTTCAGTTCCCTACTATCCTTTGAAAAGTACCATCAGTTGGTTTAATATTGTGCTGTCAATCAATTCTAAGGGGAGGAGTTTTATAAGATCTCTGTAGGACAAATCTTCTCTTTATTATCATGTATATTATTATTGTTATGTATGTTAATATTATAATTATATACTTATTGTTATTGTTATTGTTATTATTATTATTATTATTATTATTATTATTATTATTATTATTTCGGCTTTGAGTTCCACAACATCACATTATGGGAATCTGAAATAAAGAAAATAGTTGACCCAGCCTGCCCATCCTCCTCTGACCTCTGACCTCTCATCAACAAAGTGTTTCTGTTCCTCCACCATAGAGACTGTAGTGGTGAAACCCCAGGAGGGTTCAGCTGGTTCTGAGATGCTGAACCAACAACCACACCACGGTCAAAGTCTCTTAGATCAGCATCTTGTTGTTCTGATATTTGGTCCAACAAGAAACTAAACCACTTCACCATGTCTTTATATGTTGAGCTGCAGCCACATGATTGGCTGTTTGGAGGAGCAGGAGTACCTAATAAAGTGGCCGGTGAGTATAGATAGATGACATGTATAGTTACTGACTATATAGATGATGTATAGTTACTGACTATATAGATGATGTATAGTTACTGACTATATAGATGATGTATAGTTACTGACTATATAGATGATGTATAGTTACTGTCTATATAGATGATGTATAGTTACTGACTATATAGATGATGTATAGTTACTGACTATATAGATGACATGTATAGTTACTGACTATATAGATGATGTATAGTTACTGACTATATAGATGATGTATAGTTACTGACTATATAGATGATGTATAGTTACTGACTATATAGATGACATGTATAGTTACTGTCTATATAGATGATGTATAGTTACTGACTATATAGATGATGTATAGTTACTGACTATATAGATGACATGTATAGTTACTGACTATATAGATGATGTATAGTTACTGACTATATAGATGACATGTATAGTTACTGTCTATATAGATGATGTATAGTTACTGACTATATAGATGACATGTATAGTTACTGACTATATAGATGACATGTATAGTTACTGTCTATATAGATGATGTATAGTTACTGACTATATAGATGACATGTATAGTTACTGACTATATAGATGACATGTATAGTTACTGACTATATAGATGACATGTATAGTTACTGACTATATAGATGATGTATAGTTACTGACTATATAGATGACATGTATAGTTACTGACTATATAGATGATGTATAGTTACTGACTATATAGATGATGTATAGTTACTGACTATATAGATGACATGTATAGTTACTGACTATATAGATGATGTATAGTTACTGACTATATAGATGATGTATAGTTACTGACTATATAGATGATGTATAGTTACTGACTATATAGATGACATGTATAGTTACTGACTATATAGATGATGTATAGTTACTGACTATATAGATGACATGTATAGTTACTGACTATATAGATGATGTATAGTTACTGACTATATAGATGACATGTATAGTTACTGACTATATAGATGATGTATAGTTACTGACTATATAGATGACATGTATAGTTACTGACTATATAGATGACATGTATAGTTACTGACTATATAGATGATGTATAGTTACTGACTATATAGATGATGTATAGTTACTGACTATATAGATGACATGTATAGTTACTGACTATATAGATGATGTATAGTTACTGACTATATAGATGACATGTATAGTTACTGACTATATAGATGATGTATAGTTACTGACTATATAGATGACATGTATAGTTACTGACTATATAGATGACATGTATAGTTACTGACTATATAGATGATGTATAGTTACTGACTATATAGATGACATGTATAGTTACTGACTATATAGATGACATGTATAGTTACTGACTATATAGATGACATGTATAGTTACTGACTATATAGATGATGTATAGTTACTGACTATATAGATGATGTATAGTTACTGACTATATAGATGACATGTATAGTTACTGACTATATAGATGATGTATAGTTACTGACTATATAGATGACATGTATAGTTACTGACTATATAGATGACATGTATAGTTACTGACTATATAGATGACATGTATAGTTACTGACTATATAGATGATGTATAGTTACTGTCTATATAGATGATGTATAGTTACTGACTATATAGATGACATGTATAGTTACTGTCTATATAGATGATGTATAGTTACTGTCTATATAGATGATGTATAGTTACTGACTATATAGATGAATGTATAGTTACTGACTATATAGATGATGTATAGTTACTGACTATATAGATGATGTATAGTTACTGACTATATAGATGATGTATAGTTACTGACTATATAGATGACATGTATAGTTACTGACTATATAGATGACATGTATAGTTACTGACTATATAGATGATGTATAGTTACTGACTATATAGATGACATGTATAGTTACTGACTATATAGATGATGTATAGTTACTGACTATATAGATGACATGTATAGTTACTGACTATATAGATGACATGTATAGTTACTGACTATATAGATGATGTATAGTTACTGACTATATAGATGATGTATAGTTACTGACTATATAGATGAATGTATAGTTACTGACTATATAGATGATGTATAGTTACTGACTATATAGATGACATGTATAGTTACTGACTATATAGATGACATGTATAGTTACTGACTATATAGATGATGTATAGTTACTGACTATATAGATGACATGTATAGTTACTGACTATATAGATGATGTATAGTTACTGTCTATATAGATGATGTATAGTTACTGACTATATAGATGATGTATAGTTACTGACTATATAGATGATGTATAGTTACTGTCTATATAGATGATGTATAGTTACTGACTATATAGATGATGTATAGTTACTGTCTATATAGATGATGTATAGTTACTGACTATATAGATGACATGTATAGTTACTGACTATATAGATGATGTATAGTTACTGACTATATAGATGACATGTATAGTTACTGACTATATAGATGATGTATAGTTACTGACTATATAGATGATGTATAGTTACTGACTATATAGATGACATGTATAGTTACTGTCTATATAGATGATGTATAGTTACTGACTATATAGATGATGTATAGTTACTGACTATATAGATGACATGTATAGTTACTGTCTATATAGATGATGTATAGTTACTGACTATATAGATGATGTATAGTTACTGACTATATAGATGACATGTATAGTTACTGTCTATATAGATGATGTATAGTTACTGACTATATAGATGACATGTATAGTTACTGACTATATAGATGACATGTATAGTTACTGACTATATAGATGATGTATAGTTACTGACTATATAGATGAATGTATAGTTACTGACTATATAGATGACATGTATAGTTACTGACTATATAGATGATGTATAGTTACTGACTATATAGATGACATGTATAGTTACTGACTATATAGATGATGTATAGTTACTGACTATATAGATGACATGTATAGTTACTGACTATATAGATGATGTATAGTTACTGACTATATAGATGACATGTATAGTTACTGACTATATAGATGATGTATAGTTACTGACTATATAGATGACATGTATAGTTACTGACTATATAGATGACATGTATAGTTACTGTCTATATAGATGATGTATAGTTACTGACTATATAGATGACATGTATAGTTACTGACTATATAGATGATGTATAGTTACTGACTATATAGATGACATGTATAGTTACTGACTATATAGATGATGTATAGTTACTGACTATATAGATGACATGTATAGTTACTGACTATATAGATGATGTATAGTTACTGACTATATAGATGATGTATAGTTACTGACTATATAGATGACATGTATAGTTACTGACTATATAGATGATGTATAGTTACTGACTATATAGATGATGTATAGTTACTGACTATATAGATGATGTATAGTTACTGACTATATAGATGACATGTATAGTTACTGTCTATATAGATGATGTATAGTTACTGACTATATAGATGACATGTATAGTTACTGACTATATAGATGATGTATAGTTACTGACTATATAGATGACATGTATAGTTACTGTCTATATAGATGATGTATAGTTACTGACTATATAGATGACATGTATAGTTACTGACTATATAGATGACATGTATAGTTACTGTCTATATAGATGATGTATAGTTACTGACTATATAGATGATGTATAGTTACTGACTATATAGATGACATGTATAGTTACTGACTATATAGATGATGTATAGTTACTGACTATATAGATGACATGTATAGTTACTGACTATATAGATGATGTATAGTTACTGACTATATAGATGACATGTATAGTTACTGACTATATAGATGACATGTATAGTTACTGTCTATATAGATGATGTATAGTTACTGACTATATAGATGACATGTATAGTTACTGACTATATAGATGACATGTATAGTTACTGTCTATATAGATGACATGTATAGTTACTGACTATATAGATGATGTATAGTTACTGACTATATAGATGATGTATAGTTACTGACTATATAGATGACATGTATAGTTACTGACTATATAGATGATGTATAGTTACTGACTATATAGATGACATGTATAGTTACTGACTATATAGATGACATGTATAGTTACTGACTATATAGATGACATGTATAGTTACTGACTATATAGATGATGTATAGTTACTGTCTATATAGATGATGTATAGTTACTGACTATATAGATGATGTATAGTTACTGTCTATATAGATGATGTATAGTTACTGACTATATAGATGATGTATAGTTACTGACTATATAGATGATGTATAGTTACTGACTATATAGATGATGTATAGTTACTGTCTATATAGATGTATAGTTACTGACTATATAGATGATGTATAGTTACTGTCTATATAGATGATGTATAGTTACTGACTATATAGATGATGTATAGTTACTGTCTATATAGATGATGTATAGTTACTGACTATATAGATGATGTATAGTTACTGACTATATAGATGATGTATAGTTACTGACTATATAGATAATGTATAGTTACTGACTATATAGATGATGTATAGTTACTGACTATATAGATGACATGTATAGTTACTGACTATATAGATGACATGTATAGTTACTGACTATATAGATGATGTATAGTTACTGTCTATATAGATGATGTATAGTTACTGACTATATAGATGATGTATAGTTACTGTCTATATAGATGATGTATAGTTACTGTCTATATAGATGATGTATAGTTACTGACTATATAGATGATATATAGTTACTGTCTATATAGATGATGTATAGTTACTGACTATATAGATGATGTATAGTTACTGACTATATAGATGATGTATAGTTACTGACTATATAGATGACATGTATAGTTACTGACTATATAGATGATGTATAGTTACTGTCTATATAGATGATGTATAGTTACTGACTATATAGATGATGTATAGTTACTGTCTATATAGATGTATAGTTACTGACTATATAGATGATGTATAGTTACTGACTATATAGATGATGTATAGTTACTGACTATATAGATGACTGTATAGTTACTGTCTATATAGATGATGTATAGTTACTGACTATATAGATGATGTATAGTTACTGTCTATATAGATGATGTATAGTTACTGACTATATAGATGATGTATAGTTACTGTCTATATAGATGATGTATAGTTACTGACTATATAGATGATGTATAGTTACTGACTATATAGATGATGTATAGTTACTGACTATATAGATGAATGTATAGTTACTGACTATATAGATGATGTATAGTTACTGACTATATAGATGACATGTATAGTTACTGACTATATAGATGACATGTATAGTTACTGACTATATAGATGATGTATAGTTACTGTCTATATAGATGATGTATAGTTACTGACTATATAGATGATGTATAGTTACTGTCTATATAGATGATGTATAGTTACTGTCTATATAGATGATGTATAGTTACTGACTATATAGATGATATATAGTTACTGTCTATATAGATGATGTATAGTTACTGACTATATAGATGATGTATAGTTACTGACTATATAGATGATGTATAGTTACTGACTATATAGATGATGTATAGTTACTGACTATATAGATGATGTATAGTTACTGTCTATATAGATGATGTATAGTTACTGACTATATAGATGACATGTATAGTTACTGTCTATATAGATGATGTATAGTTACTGTCTATATAGATGATGTATAGTTACTGACTATATAGATGACATGTATAGTTACTGTCTATATAGATGATGTATAGTTACTGTCTATATAGATGATGTATAGTTACTGACTATATAGATGACATGTATAGTTACTGACTATATAGATGATGTATAGTTACTGACTATATAGATGACATGTATAGTTACTGTCTATATAGATGATGTATAGTTACTGTCTATATAGATGATGTATAGTTACTGACTATATAGATGACATGTATAGTTACTGACTATATAGATGATGTATAGTTACTGACTATATAGATGACATGTATAGTTACTGTCTATATAGATGATGTATAGTTACTGTCTATATAGATGATGTATAGTTACTGACTATATAGATGACATGTATAGTTACTGACTATATAGATGATGGATAGTTACTGACTATATAGATGACATGTATAGTTACTGTCTATATAGATGATGTATAGTTACTGTCTATATAGATGATGTATAGTTACTGACTATATAGATGACATGTATAGTTACTGTCTATATAGATGATGTATAGTTACTGACTATATAGATGACATGTATAGTTACTGACTATATAGATGATGTATAGTTACTGACTATATAGATGACATGTATAGTTACTGTCTATATAGATGATGTATAGTTACTGTCTATATAGATGATGTATAGTTACTGTCTATATAGATGACATGTATAGTTACTGTCTATATAGATGATGTATAGTTACTGACTATATAGATGATGTATAGTTACTGACTATATAGATGACATGTATAGTTACTGACTATATAGATGATGTATAGTTACTGACTATATAGATGACATGTATAGTTACTGACTATATAGATGATGTATAGTTACTGTCTATATAGATGATGTATAGTTACTGACTATATAGATGACATGTATAGTTACTGTCTATATAGATGATGTATAGTTACTGACTATATAGATGACATGTATAGTTACTGACTATATAGATGATGTATAGTTACTGACTATATAGATGACATGTATAGTTACTGTCTATATAGATGATGTATAGTTACTGTCTATATAGATGATGTATAGTTACTGACTATATAGATGACATGTATAGTTACTGACTATATAGATGATGTATAGTTACTGACTATATAGATGACATGTATAGTTACTGTCTATATAGATGATGTATAGTTACTGTCTATATAGATGATGTATAGTTACTGACTATATAGATGACATGTATAGTTACTGACTATATAGATGATGTATAGTTACTGACTATATAGATGACATGTATAGTTACTGACTATATAGATGATGTATAGTTACTGACTATATAGATGACATGTATAGTTACTGTCTATATAGATGATGTATAGTTACTGTCTATATAGATGATGTATAGTTACTGTCTATATAGATGACATGTATAGTTACTGTCTATATAGATGATGTATAGTTACTGTCTATATAGATGATGTATAGTTACTGACTATATAGATGACATGTATAGTTACTGACTATATAGATGATGTATAGTTACTGACTATATAGATGACATGTATAGTTACTGTCTATATAGATGATGTATAGTTACTGTCTATATAGATGATGTATAGTTACTGACTATATAGATGACATGTATAGTTACTGTCTATATAGATGATGTATAGTTACTGTCTATATAGATGATGTATAGTTACTGACTATATAGATGACATGTATAGTTACTGTCTATATAGATGATGTATAGTTACTGACTATATAGATGATGTATAGTTACTGACTATATAGATGACATGTATAGTTACTGACTATATAGATGATGTATAGTTACTGACTATATAGATGACATGTATAGTTACTGTCTATATAGATGATGTATAGTTACTGTCTATATAGATGATGTATAGTTACTGTCTATATAGATGACATGTATAGTTACTGTCTATATAGATGATGTATAGTTACTGTCTATATAGATGATGTATAGTTACTGACTATATAGATGACATGTATAGTTACTGACTATATAGATGATGTATAGTTACTGACTATATAGATGACATGTATAGTTACTGTCTATATAGATGATGTATAGTTACTGTCTATATAGATGATGTATAGTTACTGACTATATAGATGACATGTATAGTTACTGACTATATAGATGATGTATAGTTACTGACTATATAGATGACATGTATAGTTACTGTCTATATAGATGATGTATAGTTACTGTCTATATAGATGACATGTATAGTTACTGTCTATATAGATGATGTATAGTTACTGACTATATAGATGACTGTATAGTTACTGTCTATATAGATGATGTATAGTTACTGTCTATATAGATGATGTATAGTTACTGACTATATAGATGACATGTATAGTTACTGACTATATAGATGACATGTATAGTTACTGTCTATATAGATGATGTATAGTTACTGTCTATATAGATGATGTATAGTTACTGACTATATAGATGACATGTATAGTTACTGTCTATATAGATGATGTATAGTTACTGTCTATATAGATGATGTATAGTTACTGACTATATAGATGACATGTATAGTTACTGACTATATAGATGATGTATAGTTACTGTCTATATAGATGACATGTATAGTTACTGACTATATAGATGATGTATAGTTACTGTCTATATAGATGATGTATAGTTACTGTCTATATAGATGACATGTATAGTTACTGACTATATAGATGATGTATAGTTACTGACTATATAGATGACATGTATAGTTACTGACTATATAGATGATGTATAGTTACTGACTATATAGATGACATGTATAGTTACTGTCTATATAGATGACATGTATAGTTACTGACTATATAGATGATGTATAGTTACTGACTATATAGATGATGTATAGTTACTGACTATATAGATGACATGTATAGTTACTGACTATATAGATGATGTATAGTTACTGTCTATATAGATGATGTATAGTTACTGTCTATATAGATGACATGTATAGTTACTGACTATATAGATGATGTATAGTTACTGACTATATAGATGACATGTATAGTTACTGACTATATAGATGATGTATAGTTACTGACTATATAGATGATGTATAGTTACTGACTATATAGATGATGTATAGTTACTGACTATATAGATGATGTATAGTTACTGACTATATAGATGATGTATAGTTACTGACTATATAGATGATGTATAGTTACTGTCTATATAGATGATGTATAGTTACTGACTATATAGATGACATGTATAGTTACTGACTATATAGATGATGTATAGTTACTGACTATATAGATGACATGTATAGTTACTGACTATATAGATGATGTATAGTTACTGACTATATAGATGACATGTATAGTTACTGACTATATAGATGATGTATAGTTACTGACTATATAGATGACATGTATAGTTACTGACTATATAGATGATGTATAGTTACTGACTATATAGATGACATGTATAGTTACTGTCTATATAGATGACATGTATAGTTACTGACTATATAGATGATGTATAGTTACTGACTATATAGATGACATGTATAGTTACTGACTATATAGATGATGTATAGTTACTGACTATATAGATGACATGTATAGTTACTGTCTATATAGATGATGTATAGTTACTGTCTATATAGATGATGTATAGTTACTGACTATATAGATGACATGTATAGTTACTGACTATATAGATGATGTATAGTTACTGTCTATATAGATGACATGTATAGTTACTGACTATATAGATGATGTATAGTTACTGTCTATATAGATGATGTATAGTTACTGTCTATATAGATGACATGTATAGTTACTGACTATATAGATGATGTATAGTTACTGACTATATAGATGACATGTATAGTTACTGACTATATAGATGATGTATAGTTACTGACTATATAGATGACATGTATAGTTACTGTCTATATAGATGACATGTATAGTTACTGACTATATAGATGATGTATAGTTACTGACTATATAGATGATGTATAGTTACTGACTATATAGATGACATGTATAGTTACTGACTATATAGATGATGTATAGTTACTGTCTATATAGATGATGTATAGTTACTGACTATATAGATGATGTATAGTTACTGACTATATAGATGATGTATAGTTACTGACTATATAGATGACATGTATAGTTACTGACTATATAGATGATGTATAGTTACTGACTATATAGATGACATGTATAGTTACTGACTATATAGATGACATGTATAGTTACTGTCTATATAGATGACATGTATAGTTACTGACTATATAGATGATGTATAGTTACTGACTATATAGATGACATGTATAGTTACTGACTATATAGATGATGTATAGTTACTGACTATATAGATGACATGTATAGTTACTGACTATATAGATGATGTATAGTTACTGACTATATAGATGACATGTATAGTTACTGTCTATATAGATGATGTATAGTTACTGACTATATAGATGACATGTATAGTTACTGTCTATATAGATGATGTATAGTTACTGACTATATAGATGACATGTATAGTTACTGTCTATATAGATGATGTATAGTTACTGACTATATAGATGACATGTATAGTTACTGTCTATATAGATGATGTATAGTTACTGTCTATATAGATGATGTATAGTTACTGACTATATAGATGACATGTATAGTTACTGTCTATATAGATGATGTATAGTTACTGTCTATATAGATGATGTATAGTTACTGACTATATAGATGACATGTATAGTTACTGTCTATATAGATGATGTATAGTTACTGACTATATAGATGACATGTATAGTTACTGTCTATATAGATGATGTATAGTTACTGTCTATATAGATGATGTATAGTTACTGACTATATAGATGACATGTATAGTTACTGTCTATATAGATGATGTATAGTTACTGTCTATATAGATGATGTATAGTTACTGACTATATAGATGATGTATAGTTACTGTCTATATAGATGACATGTATAGTTACTGACTATATAGATGATGTATAGTTACTGACTATATAGATGACATGTATAGTTACTGACTATATAGATGATGTATAGTTACTGACTATATAGATGACATGTATAGTTACTGACTATATAGATGACATGTATAGTTACTGTCTATATAGATGACATGTATAGTTACTGACTATATAGATGATGTATAGTTACTGACTATATAGATGACATGTATAGTTACTGACTATATAGATGATGTATAGTTACTGACTATATAGATGATGTATAGTTACTGACTATATAGATGATGTATAGTTACTGTCTATATAGATGATGTATAGTTACTGACTATATAGATGATGTATAGTTACTGACTATATAGATGACATGTATAGTTACTGACTATATAGATGATGTATAGTTACTGACTATATAGATGACATGTATAGTTACTGACTATATAGATGATGTATAGTTACTGACTATATAGATGACATGTATAGTTACTGACTATATAGATGACATGTATAGTTACTGTCTATATAGATGATGTATAGTTACTGACTATATAGATGACATGTATAGTTACTGTCTATATAGATGATGTATAGTTACTGTCTATATAGATGATGTATAGTTACTGACTATATAGATGACATGTATAGTTACTGTCTATATAGATGATGTATAGTTACTGTCTATATAGATGATGTATAGTTACTGACTATATAGATGACATGTATAGTTACTGTCTATATAGATGATGTATAGTTACTGACTATATAGATGACATGTATAGTTACTGTCTATATAGATGATGTATAGTTACTGTCTATATAGATGATGTATAGTTACTGACTATATAGATGACATGTATAGTTACTGTCTATATAGATGATGTATAGTTACTGTCTATATAGATGATGTATAGTTACTGACTATATAGATGATGTATAGTTACTGTCTATATAGATGACATGTATAGTTACTGACTATATAGATGATGTATAGTTACTGACTATATAGATGACATGTATAGTTACTGACTATATAGATGATGTATAGTTACTGACTATATAGATGACATGTATAGTTACTGACTATATAGATGACATGTATAGTTACTGTCTATATAGATGACATGTATAGTTACTGACTATATAGATGATGTATAGTTACTGACTATATAGATGACATGTATAGTTACTGACTATATAGATGATGTATAGTTACTGACTATATAGATGATGTATAGTTACTGACTATATAGATGATGTATAGTTACTGTCTATATAGATGATGTATAGTTACTGACTATATAGATGATGTATAGTTACTGACTATATAGATGACATGTATAGTTACTGACTATATAGATGATGTATAGTTACTGACTATATAGATGACATGTATAGTTACTGACTATATAGATGATGTATAGTTACTGACTATATAGATGACATGTATAGTTACTGACTATATAGATGACATGTATAGTTACTGTCTATATAGATGACATGTATAGTTACTGACTATATAGATGACATGTATAGTTACTGACTATATAGATGATGTATAGTTACTGACTATATAGATGACATGTATAGTTACTGACTATATAGATGATGTATAGTTACTGACTATATAGATGACATGTATAGTTACTGTCTATATAGATGATGTATAGTTACTGACTATATAGATGACATGTATAGTTACTGTCTATATAGATGATGTATAGTTACTGACTATATAGATGACATGTATAGTTACTGTCTATATAGATGATGTATAGTTACTGACTATATAGATGACATGTATAGTTACTGACTATATAGATTACATGGTTCTATGATCTGGAGATCTAAAGGATCCTTCAAGACCTTTGACTTGCTAGACAGACAGACAGACAGACAGACAGAAACACAGACAGACAGACAGACGACAGACAGGCAGACAGACAGATAGACAGACAGTATATAGGCCGTCACTTTAAAACTCCACAGTCATTTTCAGTTGGCCAACATTTTTTCAGTTGACCTGAACGGTATTATACTGACCCAGGACCAGCGGTTGGTTGGCTTGAACGTCTCTTAAACCTAACGAAGGATTTATAGTATAACTGATTCCAGGCCAGCTAGCCCATAATTAGGATAACCCGGGACTCTTGAATTCCCTGTTTTAACAGTAGTTAGTGACTAGCTGCTGACACTAGGACAGTCTGGAGAAAAACTTTTATTTTCATTTGATTCAAACGGGTCTATTTTTGTTTGTTTTGTCTTGTTTTTAGCCTGGTGGCGCCACAACATTTTTATTCAACCACAGTGAGTTTATATTTTGACATTTTAAGTTACTAAGCTGAAGTACAGTGAGTTTGTGCTGTTATTGTGAATACTGTTAACTTAACAAACCTCACGTAAAACACATGAAATGTTGGTTAGGGTTAGTTGGGGTTAGTTGTCGCGTCACGGATACTGTCTGCTTTGGTTTTGCAAGTTATTTTAACATTAGCTAAATTAGCCTAGCTAGCTGCCCCTTGCTAACACATCAGATACACTAAAACAACGTTAGCTAAGTTTGCTTAGCTAGCTTCTTGCTAACACACCAACCAGTCAGTTTACTAATACAACGTTAGCTTTGTATTAGTAGGGTTACCGAACTAACCAACACCATAAATCTATTCTGAGATTTTGTTCAGGATTAGTAATCCTAAATCTGTACAGTCTACTATCAATATTTATGACCTAAACCTAAGATTGATTTGTAGTTCTATAGATATCAGATGTGACGTCACCAACTCGTTTTCAGACCTAAATGGAAACCTGCCATCCACAGTGAACTAAACCACGTAACAGCTGAACTCTACAGCAGACCTTAGACATGGTGGCTATCTGTTGTTTCTCTCAGCTCCATCATGTACCAGTAGAATACTATCGCTGCAGTATAACTAGCTAGTTGACTAGTTGACCATCCAGTAACAGTATGGTTATCAACAGTAAAATGACTGATCCCTGAAGGTCCAACCAACAGTTCACTAACTAACTAAGTAACTAGTTCCTCCTCTCTGGCTGAAGGTTAATGAGTGAAATGAGCTGCTGTGATTGGCTGGAATGAAAACCTGCAGACTGCTGCACCTCCGTGGACCAGGACTGTAATATTACCGTTGTGTGTGTGTGTGTGTGTGTGTGTGTGTGTGTGTGTGTTCAGTGCTTGATGCGGGTGTGTTTTACATCTCTGTTTCTTTACGTCTCGTGATATGATCTACTGGTTTTCCCAGCATGGCGTCTGGTGGCGTTGCTGGTGACTTCCTGTCTCCAGAGTCGACCGTCAGCTCCCTGCTGTCCAGCTCTGGTTATCTGAGCAGCGGCCTGTTCCCTGAACGCAACACCACCATCAGATACAGAGACAAGGTTTTTATATTGTACAGCAGTAACGTAGTAAAGGATCTTAGTGAAATATTGATCGTCATGTCAGACTTCATGCTGACATCTGGTCAGTAAATTGCTGCCTTGCTCATTGGCAGGCGTACAGACCTTTTCTGAATCGTTGTGCATGTTGCTGTTATCCAGAGCAGCTAGCAGGGATTGAACCTGTGATCTCTACCGCCTTGATCATCCTGCTTCCTGGTTAACACAGGAATTACCATAGCAACCGCTAACTATCTCCCTGGTTACTGCAAGATTTGCTATAGCAACCAATTAACCATGCATTATGGGAATTATCAGACAGTTGTAACATCTCTGACCAATCAGATTGCTTGGCTGAAACCGCCTGTTGTATAAAGGTACCTACTGCAGTGCTTCAACACTATCAACGTATCTGTGACATGAATCCACCCTGTTGATTGATTGATTGATTGATTGATTGATTGGCTGACAGGACTACTCGTCGGCCTCGGAGGCGCTGGATGCTTACATCACAGACTTTGAGAGGAGTCGGCAGGACGGTGAACCGGGAGGAAGCTTGTTTCTGCCGACCAGCCGGCTGTCCACGCCGGCCAGACCCAGGACTGTGAGAAATAAAGACGGTAGGTCAGCATGGTTCTGTTACTGCTAGTATTACTGCTAGTACTACTACTACTGTTACTATGATTCTTATTATTATTATTATTATTATTGTGGTTGTTAAGCCACCAACTGACAACACTGTTTTTTTTCCCCATAGTTCTCAGGGAGCAGTTGACTGACAGGGAGCTGGACTTCCTGACTCTCCCTGTCAGCTCCCTCCATCACCGTGGCAACCGAGACAGACTCTCCATGACGACAGAGGAGCTGCTGTCCATCCCATGTGACGGGTCGATGCCCGTCACCCACACCTCCGCCTTCATACAAGGTCTTTAAAACAGGAGCGTTATATACTGTGATGCTGGTGGATCATTTAATACTGAAGTGATGGATGAACCAGTGGACGGAGCTACCTGGCCTCAGGGTTACTTACCCCCCCCTCTACTTGCAGTGACTCGTTCTGGCCTGCAGATGTCACTCATAACCGCCGGGTTCACTCACCACTCAGACAGTTTGGTCCAATCAAATGAATCAATACAGTGAAATATGTATTGAGCGTAAATCTCAGTCAAAGCAGCTGCAGGAAACAAACAGCAGCAACCACTTTGTAAAGGTCAAAGGTCACGACCAGGGTGTATTTTTGATGTTGTAACTGTTTGGTCTCTGTGGGGCTGAACAGGAGGTCTTAATGCAGTAACCCAACATATCAATAGTGTCCCTGTTTGATCTGCTGCCGTCCAGCGGAACACTCGGCATGGATCACCACCCGTTCAGATCCA